>JAKCPI010002891.1:0-10841 GCA_023213315.1 Euborellia annulipes
CAGGGAGGTAGGGAGTGACACTAAGGCTTGTTTGAAGGAGTGGGGGTGGCTCCAAAAAGAGGGGAGAAATTCGTGTCGGCCATATTGAAAATATGTAAACATTGACTTTTCCATAGAACATAATACAATTTTGTTTCCAATTTTCTCGTGTTTTTGAAAGTTTTTCTTAGATATTTCTTCTTTGTTTTATAGTTTTGTTCATATATTTAAACATTTGAAATAGTTTTTTAATGATTTAATTTGTAATTACTTGTTTTTTTTAGATTTTAAGTCTAGGTTAGGTATAGGCTATAGATAGTTGTTTTATTGAAGAAATTCTTGATTTTGTGTGTTTTTATTTTATTTTTATTTTTTAAAATAATTAACATGGCATGTTTTGCATATGGATGCATGAAACGACCTATAAAAAAAGTAAAAGACAGCAAAATGAAAGAAGAGGAATCTAGGAAAACATTTTCTTTCTACAAGGCCCCTAAAAGCTTCTTTTGATGAGAAAACATCAGGTATTTTTTTTTTTTTTTTTTATCATAACAAGTGCCTCAAAACTACCAGTCCATATTTATATATAGTCAGTTTTTTTTTTTTTAACATTCACACTTTGTTTTCTCATTCACACTCACATTCACACACAAATTCACACAGTCTTTTCGGCAAGTTAGGCCATTTAAGACTTTTAACGATACTAGTATTTTTAATAATATATCTATTGGGGATCCAGGCATTTCTATATACTCAGTTAATTGCATAAATTTATCATACTAAACAAAATATTTTTTGTATATAACCAGGGATCCTCGCTTCACCAGAATGAATGAACTGGACAGTCTAAGACAAGAAGCGGAAACGTTAAAAAATGCCATCAGGGAGTGTTGATTTATCCTTACTACTATTTAGGGATTTTTAATTGAACTTCTGATAGAAACTGGAATTAAATTATATTTTATATTTTAAATATCGACCAAATTTATGAGGTTAAAGTATTAGAACTATCCTTTATGAAACAATCAATTACCCCGCATTGTTTTTGTTCTTTTTTTTGTATTTTTATAAAAAAAAAAAAAAAAAAAAAAACACTCAACTTTTTTCTCATTCACACTCACACACACATGCTAATTATTAATTATGGTATCCAAATGGCTTAAATAAAATCATCGGACTGCCTGGGATCCGAACCCGCGACCTTTGGTTTAGCACGCTAACCCCTAAACCAAGCCCGAGGGCTGCGGATTGTTTAAAATATTGAAAAATAATAGCTCAAATTTTACTTATTAGATATATCTAACAAATTGTAAGCATTTTGACTTACAAATAAGCGCATTTTTTTTTACTTGTTTTGACATGACGATGTGCTTAAACAAACAAAAATGGTCATATTTGTCTGTAAGCCAATACAAATTGCTCTAAAAAAAAAATTAAATTAATTTAATACCTGATTAACAAGATTTGACAAAGAAACAGAGTCAGTACAGGAGAGCGTCATTTAATGTCTTTTTTTTATATAAAATGACTAAAATTTGGTTAAAACTTCCCCAAAATTTTAAATATATTGTTATTTTATTATAATAATTAAATAAAGTGTGATTTAAATATATACCTTTTCAAGGTGAAATAATTTGATGTTAACTTCTGACGTTTACGACTCAATAAAACACTGATCTGATCTTCCCAAATGACGTCAAAAAACTTTTCGAATAAACAAAATTTTATTTGACTCAAGTTTATTGGAAAAATCTGGTGTGATAGTTGGTCAGCACACAACTTTCTCTTATTTTCGGTAATTGAAAATGTTGTGTTTTGTACTTGTCACGCCAGATTTTTGATATTTACATGTGAATAGGCCTATATTTTCGCATTGAAGATCATTTAGACCCCGTCTCAATTTATTTCAAATGGATAAATTAAACTATTAATATTAATGTATAAGTGAAGAAGAGGTGTTATAATTAACACCTGCAATATTTGTTTACTTATACTCTAATCACTAATTCTAACTAATAAATAAAATAGTTTGTTTATTGGTGCACGATGGTATTCTGTTTATAAGGAAAATAATTTTAATCTATAATTTATACTATTTATTTTTTATCTATATTTAAAATCTGGTGTGATTTGTCACATAGCACACAACTTTCTCTTAGATTCGGTGTTCTGTACTTGTTACACCAGTGTTGATATATATCATTATATTATATTATATGATATATATATTTCTGTGAGAGGAAGTGTGAAATGTTCAATCAAAGCACAATGAATATATTTAAACATATGATGATAATATTTAATAAAGCAATTAAGTTGACTTGAATACATATAAGAAACAAATAACGTGATAGATAGCAAGATGGTGTGGATCATATCGTAGAGTTGAGAATCGAATGGTAGGTGAAGGTGGCGACGCGGTCGCCGGGCTCGAGCTGCAGGGCTACCAACTTATATGGAATTGAATTGTGAAATCCCTAACAACCCTCCTTCAATTCGATTCCGGATTCAATGTTCCGAATTGAGTCCAAGGCCGATTACACAATCTTCGTGCTTCGCACTCGGAAGTCCTTTGGTCAGGATATCAGCGGTCATTTTCTCCGTTGGCAGGTAGACGAGTTCCACTGGATGATCCCTTAACACTTGTCGGACGAAGTGGTGCTTTATGTCTATGTGTTTTGATCGACCGTGGAAAACTGGGTTTTCGGCCAGCTTTGCGGCACTTTGATTGTCGTTGAAGATCTTGACGCTGGTGAGATCCGTACAACCGAGTTCTGTTAGGAAACCTATAAGGTGTACCGCCTCTTTAGATGCGTCAGTGAGCGCCATGTATTCGGCTTCGGTTGAAGATAGCGCAACAGTCTTCTGCTTCCGAGATTCCCATGAAATGGCAGCTCCACTTAGTATGAAGGTGCAGCCGGTGAAGGATCTTCTGTCGATTCCGCAATTTCCCCAATCAGCATCTACAAATCCCTTTAGGGGTTGGTCATCCTTCTTGAATTGTAGCTTGTGATGAAGAGTTCCTCGAAGGTAGCGGAGAACGCGTTTTGCGGCTAACCAATGCGATCTTCCATAACAATGATTGAATTGGCTGAGCGAACTTACAGCGTGAGCGATGTCGGGTCTCGTTCCCATGGCGACGTACATTAAAGATCCAATCAGCTCTCGATAGGGAAGTTGGCTTTCTTGATGTTCGTCTTCTGTCTTTGTTAACTTCGACCCGAGTTCAATAGGAGTAACGACTCCTTTGCAGTCGCTCATTCCAAACCTCTTTAGTATCTCTTGAATATAAGCGGTTTGTGATAAGGAAATTTTGTCTTTTTCGTATTTTATGTCGATACCTAGGCAGAAGTTGGCTTGTCCAAGATCCTTTATTTTAAATTTTTCAGATAATTTCAATTTTATCTCTTTCTCTCGTCTTTTGTTGTTTGAGGCAATGATGATGTCGTCAACGTAGACGAGGAGGTAAGTCTTGGATTTGCCATCGATGTAAACGCAAGGGTCTGCATTTGTAGGTGAAAGGCCCATATTTTTCAGAGTTGAATCAAGCTCTTTGTGCCATTGACGACCTGCTTGCTTCAATCCATACAGGGCTTTTTCAAGTCTGCACACTTTAGCGCCTTCATTAAGTTGCTTCAACATCGCGGTTGCTTTCTTCCGGAGGGATTCACAGTCTTCTTCTTGTGACATTTTACGAAGCATTTTTGGAAGTAGTTGAGGTATCTTCATATAAATTTCGGCGTCGATTTTGCCATTTAAGTATGCCGTTTCGACATCAAGTTGAGATAAGTTTAAATTGTATTTGACGGCCAAGGCGATGAGTAAACGAAATGAGTTTAGTCTGGCTACGGGGGTAAAAGTTTCAGTAAAATCTATACCGGGACGTTGAGAGAAACCTTGTGCGACGACTCTCGCCTTTCTTCTTAAGAGTTTTCCGTCAGCATCATATTTGTTTCGCAGAACGGTCCTGCAGCCGATGATCTTCTTATCTTCTGGCTTGGTTACGATTTTCCATGTATCATTCTTTATTAAGCTTCGAATTTCAGAGTAAATTGCGTCTTCCCAATCCAATTTTTCTGTTCCGGTTAGGGCGTCGTTGAATGGGACTTCACAAGCACTCATTGCCTCATCCACGTCTTCGTCAACACTCGAATTATTTGGGCTGTCGATATCTTCTTCTTCCTCGGTAATAGACTCTAAGTTGTCTTCGGGAGTGTGTTGATCGACTTCCTCTTCTTCTTCATTGTGACTCGATGGGTGGCTTGAAGTAGAATGATATTGTTTGGCCGGGCGGCCAATTTTACCTTGCCGTAATAATCGTGGCCTTCCTCGACCTCTCCGAACGGGTTCTTGCCTTGAATCGTCGCGTTCGGTTGTCTTGGTCGTTTCTGAAGTTTGCCCAGATACAATTTTCTTATCTTCATTTGGAGTGGAATAAAATTCTTGATAATCATTTTCGTTATCGAATTTATTTAAAAATTTGACGTCTCTTGTGATTCTTATTTTTCTTTCAGAGGGAATCCATACGCGATAGGCTTTGGAGACATCAGAGTAGCCGATGAAAGTACCGTCCAAACCTCTTCTTTGAAATTTATTTTTGTTCGGGGTCTTGTCGAGAACGTATACTTTGCATCCGAATGTTCTGAAATATTTCAGGTTTGGCCGCTTGCCTGTCCATACTTCATAGGGGGTACTGATTCCGAGAGGTTTAGAGATGCATCTGTTTCTAATATAATTGGCTGTGAAGATTGCTTCTGCCCAGAACGAAGGTGACAAGCCCGATTCGATAAGTAGACATCGAGCAGTTTCCACTAGAGTTCTATTCTTTCTTTCAGCGACACCGTTTTGCTGAGGCGTATAAGGAGCGGTGAGCCGATGACGAATTCCAGATGCCTCTAAAAATTTTTTCATTTCAGAATTACAATACTCCGTCCCGTTATCAGTTTGGAGAGCTTTGATCTTGTGTCCAGTTTGCGTTTCAGCAAGATTTTTAAATTCTTTAAACTTGGAGATGGCTTCGGATTTATGTTTAATGAAATAAACTTCAGTCCATCTGCTATGATCGTCGATGAATGTGACAAAATATTTTGCGCCGCCGTTTGATTGTGTTCTCATTGGACCGCAAATGTCTGAGTGCACGATCTCTAACGGAGTGGATGACTTTTCGGTTCGTCTCGGGAATGGAAGAGCTGTGATCTTTCCTGCAAGGCAGTTTTCACATTGCTTGAGATTATCCTCTTGGAAGTCCATACCTAGTACACATTTCTTGTCACGCATTAGGATCATGTCTTTCCAGTTGAGGTGTCCGAGACGGCGGTGCCAGATTTCGCCGTTCGTTGCTGTGTCGGCAGCTGAATACGAAGACTCGGCGTTTGGTTTCCGCAAATAGAAAAGATCTCCTTCTCGTTCGGCGATTAATTTTGTCTTTCCATGGGCGTCTTTTATGTAGGCTCTATCTTGAGTAAAGAGCACCTGGTTATTTTTATCGACAACCTTGGACACAGAGAGAAGATTAGTGCGCAAGTCAGGAACATATAAAGAATTTTCTAAAGTAATTTCTTTGTCCTTGCTATTTAGTGATGTCTTGATCTCGACATTACCCTTCGCCTCTGCCTTGGCGGTTGATTGCGACGCTAAATTGACAGCTGTAGTCACCTTTTCCCTTTTTGTAAACAAATCGAGGTCGTTGCATAGGTGAGAAGTACATCCACTATCGAGGCACCATTTTGATGACTGTGACTTCGATGTTTTGTTTTCTACAAAATAGCTATCAGCATTAGTATTAGAATTATTTGATGATCTCACCTTTTTGCGACATTGTGACGTTTTGTGTCCCTTTTTCCCACAAAAGTTACATTTTATTACTTGAGGTCGATTGGACGTGGATTTATTATTTGAAATAGCCTTATTATCAGAGCTCTTCACGTACATGGAACCTTGAATAGGGTCTTCATTCTTGTGGTTTCTTGCGTCGTTTTCTTCAATTATTTTGACTTTGAGAATCTCGATGTCAGGCAGATTATCTCTCGATTCAATGGCGCATCTAAAATTATCAAAACTGTCTGGCAAGCTATATAGAAGCATTATTGATAGTAATTCTCCATTTATTTCGACTTTCATGTCACGGAGTTTATCGACATTATCAATAAATTTAGATATATGATCACGAATATTGTCGCCATCTTGCATTTTTAATTTTAAAAGTGATTTAAGTAAAGTGGCCTTACGTGCTGGTCCAGTCGAGGCGTAAATGGATTTGAGTTTGTCCCATATGTCCTTGGACGTCGCGCAGTGGCGGATGTGTTTTAATTCCGTAGGACTTATTGATAAAATAAGGTCAGCTCTTGCCTTTTTGTCTTCGGCGGTCCATGCGTCGAGAGCAGAATCGGTGGCGGCTGTACCTTGAGGCATGGGTTTCTCTCCACTTACATATTCCCAAGTATTATTTCTAATGAGAAGAGCTTCGACTTGAATGGTCCATGTGTCGTAATTGTTCTTTGTAAGAAGTTCAATACGGGCAGCAGTAATTATACTAGATTGGGCCATTTTTAATTTTTTTGTTTTTATTTTAATGTGAATTTTAATATCAACTGAATATTTATAAATCTTCTTATTAAAATAAAAAGTCTATTTTTAATTTTTTTTTTTTTTTTTTTCAGCACTGGCTTAATAAAGTTTATAAAAGAATATTCAAAAATCACTTTTGATAAAAATAATAATCACTTACAGTTTGTTTCAATGATTCTGGTCACAGATCTCTTTTAATGAAAATAAAATCAGTCGTAGTTTCAATCCAATGACCTTGGTGAATTTCACTTGTGCCTGGGGCTCATAACCATTTGTGAGAGGAAGTGTGAAATGTTCAATCAAAGCACAATGAATATATTTAAACATATGATGATAATATTTAATAAAGCAATTAGTTGACTTGATACATATAAGAAACAAATAACGTGATAGATAGCAAGATGGTGTGGATCATATCGTAGAGTTGAGAATCGAATGGTAGGTGAAGGTGGCGACGCGGTCGCCGGGCTCGAGCTGCAGGGCTACCAACTTATATGGAATTGAATTGTGAAATCCCTAACAATTTCAAATTAAGATTTTTCACCCTTGTGAAATAAAGTTATGTCTATTTTTTATAGGACATACTGTATTAATTTCCCGCAGCACTCTACATTTGTGTACAATTCATAAACATAGAAAAATATTATTTTTTGTTGCCGTGGCAACCATTTGTCCAATCTTTCCTATTAAGTACAAGTACAGGAGTACAAGTACAAAAGTTAAGTCTGCTTCAAACAATTTTGAGGGTGAAATGACAATATTAATTTTAAAGAGCATCTAAAAATAAAAATAATTGATTTATGAATTTTAATCAAAATTGTTAGAGCAAATTTTGAAAAAATTAAAATGAAAGTGAAAAAGTAAAGTCTGGCCGATTTTATTTAAAAGCTTATTTTCGCATCTCAGGGAGTTACCTCACTTTAATATAAAATTTTTCATCCTGACAGATAGAGCATTTTGAGATACCCTCGTTTTTGGAATCAGAGGGCACCAAAAGGTTTATATCCTTCACTATACCGACATGGAATTTTTGAAATGAATACAACACTTTCTTTCTATATATTAAAATAACATTTATAGACTCTTATGTGTATGTAAGAGAAAGTAAATTTCTTTGTCTTTACCAACTATTGATTCACCATATATCTAAATTTTCTCTGTCTTCCCGTCTGACTATTCGTTCTCTCTCCTTAACAATCTTTTCTTTGGAATTTCAAATTTTGATTTTGCACCCTTGTGAAAGAAAGTTTTGTCTATTTTTAATAAGATGTTTTACACCCATTTGCATAATCAATTTAATTCTTTATTTTGATCTTATTTCTCCGTCTTTAGTTTGTATTATTAGCTATGTGTAAAGGTTGCACTTCGTATTTTATTTGCATATACAAATACTGTATATCCCTTTCAAACTTGAGCATAGGGAATTTGCCTGGGGAAGGAGAAATGGCATTGGACAAGCCATCCTTCGGGGGGGGGGCAGGAAGCAGAGGCGTACCGGTTGAGGGGTGCTGGTGGGGGGTGATCCGCCCCAGGCCCCGAGCCGACATAGGCCCCCAAATATTTTGATAAAAAAAAATTTTTATTAAAATTTGTCTTTGAGAGGGCCCGGGGCCCTCAGGACTCGGTGAAAACGGAAAAATTTAGATAAAAAAAAAAAAAAATTGAAGAAAATTTGTCCCCGAGGCCCCGGGGTTCAGGGATATACGGTATTTAAAAAAAAAATTATCTGTATTGAGGAGAGGGATATTTAAAAATGAGTTCCCCTCCCTCCTCCCTGAAAAATTCAATATACACCTCTAGTCAAAATATATATAGACCCCCTCTTCTAGTGACGCCCCAAGCCTCCAACTGCCTCGATACGCCTCTGCCTGGAAGGCCCCATATTGTCTCAATTTTTCTTGGGACAGGGAACCTTCTGGGGGTGGGGGTGGGCTGGGACTTCCCTAGTTACGCCCATGCTTTCAAACTATTATTCTCTCACATGTTTAGTTAAGGGATAACTAAATACAAGTGTGAACGTAGCGAAGTTAATTAAAAAATCACATTGAGTCTTTCTGAGATAATTTGATTTCTAAAATTATTAAAATGTTTTTTTCTTTTTCCTCCCGCTCCTCCATTCGCATAAAAATTTCAATGTAAATATAATTTTTTCATCATTAAATTTATTCTGTTTAAGAATTATTTAAAGGAAAAAAATACTTAAAATCTTTTCACCAGTCATACTAATTAATTTTGTTCTGACTATAATTTCATTCAAACACTTGGTAATAATTTCAATGTCGAGACAAGGATAAATAATAACATTAGATAAAAAAAAGCGTAAAAGGAGGGATGGAACCTAAGATTTATATATTCCTAGCTGACCTTTGAATTTCAAGATCAGAGATCAGAGGTTGTTTTATTTGGAATGTATTATTGTTTGTAAGATGTTTTTGAATGCAAGTATACTTATCGTTGGTATGTGATTTTGAATTGCATCTTTATGCTTTTATTATGCTGAAACTCTATTCAGAGAAATACCTTGAAAATGATAACTTTATATGTTTGCATAAGGATCAGAAAAACCTCATCTTTTAATAAATAATAAACTCGATTAAGAATATAGAAGGTCGTTAAGACATATAAGGCACATATAGGCCTATTAATATTAATATTAAATTTATTAATTCTCATAGCCAAAAAAAATATATCTGGTGTGGCAAGTAGAGAACACAACTTTCAATTAATGTAGGTAAAAGAAAGTTCTGAGCTGTATGGCAGTACCTAAGAATTATGTTCTTTTTTCAACTTGCCGACTGTATTATAGAGTAAAAAAAAATTTGATTCTTAGTAACCTGCATCCAACATCTTGTAAATAAATAAATTTTCTCGATTACGGATTGTCTTTGAGAAGATTTATGAATACTTTATTAATAAGAAATTAAAGCAAGTATCAACTTCTGGATAATGAAAATATTAAAATTGTATGCTCAAAAGTGAGTGTGATGGACTCCGACCAACTTTCTGGAGGGCTTTCTATCTAGTTAGGGTTAATATAAATTTAAATATTATTCATGAATTAACAACCCCCTGCAAACTAGGCATACAACTACGCGCCATTAAAAAACATCTTAACAAAAATATCAGTTTTGAATTAAAATAAATATAAATTACTAACCAACAAAAAAGACAATCGCAAAATGAAAATCTACCTTTGACAATAAGAGGATAAAAGGAGCAAGCAGCCAGGTAGTTAGTCTCCACGAAATGAAACTCGCTATTGAGGAAACAGTTTCGGTTTTAATGAAATATAACCATCATCAGTCCATTTATCGAGAGTGTGAGCTCAAATGACAAACCATTGAGTCATATTGAGGAGTTGTCAGTAGATGTGTATTATACATAAATTATTTGTATAAAATACAAAGCAATGCAATCAGCTGATACGATGCGCCACAAAATTGTTTTTATTAAACTGTTTCCTCAATAGAGAGTTTTATTTCGTGGAGACTAACTACCTGGCTGCTTGCTCCTTTATTCTTTTATTGTCAAATATAACAGCCACTTCATCTCTTCAATCTTATCTTTGGTTAGAGAAAGTTGTGTTCTGTGCTTGTTACACCAGACTTTTTGTGTCGACATATTTTTAGTTTCCGCCATTATACTATAAAACATGGGGAAAATATTTATATTTTGTTACCATGGCAACATTTCTTCTAACTTATGAAGTACAAGAGTAGGGCCGACGGGCCTGGCAAGTAGAAAGAACAACTGCCACCAAGATCAATGTTGTTAAGCAACGCCAAGTGGTGCTGAAAAATCGGGATAGGTGGCCCCCGAAAAACAAGACCATTGAACGCCCGCCGGAAGCCATCGATACTGTATAAATATAATTAATAAATAAATTTATAAAAGTTAAATGGCCTCTGCAGCCGAAATAACTTTCTTTAAAAAAAAAAAAAAAAGTACAAGGCAAAATGAGAATATACGTTTTCAAGAGCATCTAAAAAATAATTGATTTATGAATTTTACGGACAGACCATGTTGCGAAAACTTCAGGGGACTCAAACGTGTATATCCATCAAAATCTCGACATAAAATTTTTGACATGAAACCAATACTTTCTTTCTCTCTATATATATTAGCATATATAGGAGAAAGTAAAAATGATTGAAAAACTCTAAATTAAGTTTTTTGTAACTTTAATCTTTCCTAATTAACTAGATCTTTAATAAATAAATAAACTTGAAAAACTTGTTATTATAAACTGATTCCATTTTCTTCTTTCATTAATTAATTCTCACTATCTTCATTAT
>JAKCPI010002892.1:0-55791 GCA_023213315.1 Euborellia annulipes
GGACTGAATTGCCATGAAATGAATGAATTGAGAGGCCACGAAAGGGGAATGCAATAACATGAGACAACCCAGATGTACCAGCTAGCCAACCAGACAGCCAGCCAGCCAAGCTGTCAAGACTTGGTACTGTCTGGTCAGCCCCGACCTGACTAGTCTGTATGGTCTGAATTGCCATGAAATGAATGAATTGAGAGGTAATCAAAAAGGGAATGCAATCAGACACTTAAAGGCTATCCGAGTCAGCCAGCCAGCCAAGCTGTCAAGACTGGTGTCTGGTCAGCCCTGAACTCTGGACTAGTCTGTATTGGTCTGAATTACAATGATATGAATTGGGAGGGCAACTATGGGAATGAAAGAACAGAGGCAATCAGGCACTTAGCTAGCCAACCCAGTCAGCCAGCCAGCCAAGCTGTCAAGACTTTTTGGTACTGTCTGGACAGCCCTGACCTGACTAGTCTGTATTATCTGAATTGCCATGAAATGAATGAATTGAGAGGGCAATTAAGTGGGAATGCAATGAGCAGTGAGGGCAATCAGACACCCAGCTAGCCAGCCCAGTCAGCCAGCCAGCCAAGCTGTCAAGACTCTGTACTGTCTGGTCAGCCCTGACCTGACTAGTCTGTATTGGTCTGAACTGTCAAGTGAAATGAATGAAATCGAGGAGGGTAACTAAAGGGGAATGCAATCAGACACTTAGCTAGCCAACCCACTTAAACACAAGTGAAGAAACGGTTACAAATTAAATGTAGGACATTTTGTGGGTCATTGAATCAAAATGCAAAATTGCACCGAAAAATGGGGGATGAATGGTTACCATTCAAGGCCGGAGACAGGGGGGGGTAAAGGGGGTAATTACCCCCCCCCCCCGAGATTCGAAAAAAATACCTTTTTTCGCAAAAAAATTTATTTTTAATGTAAAATTTTTAAAATTAATACTTAAAAATTTGATGTGTCTTTATATTCTGGCAAACAAGTACAGAGATGCGCTTTTAAATTACCGAAATTAAAAAAAAATAGTGTGCTGTGCGACGAGTCACACCAGATTACCCCCCCCCCCCGAGAAACACCTCTGGATCCGCCCTTGTTACCATTGATCATTTGAACTTCCCCAACAAATGACATGTCACTCATAATTTTCTTAATTTTAGTACTTTTTCAAAAATTTGTTAAAAAAAAATGATTTAAAAAATATTTAAATAATTATCCTAATTAAAATCCCTTCAGAAAATTTAAAAAAAATATCAAAAGGATCTAAAAAAAATAAATATGAATCTGGCAACGCTGCACAAGTTTTGGCTTGGCTCGGTGAACTGCCATACACGGCGAGGACAAATCCAAGGCTCGTGGACTTGGCTCTGTGGATTTTGGCTCGGATGGAAATGTGCTCAGGGTCCATGCAGAGCCAATTTTTTCAAGGGACTCGCTCTAAAAAAAAAGAAATTTCATTTCATATCAAAATTGGATGAAATTTTATGTCCTCTTGTGACAATATTCTAGTCCTTGTTGTTTTTATCAATTCAGCTTTCAATTTTTGAGGCTTGTTAATTTTATTTTACCAAATCGTTGTTTATACACAACCCACAACATGTATAAAAAAATTTCTAAGATCCCTTAATTTAGCAACATTATAAGATTTTATAGTCATTTTTAGAATTAAATTTTATAAAATTTGAGTATAAACAGATGAAATCAATCAATTTGACAATTATTTCAAGTAATGGAAGAGCATCAAATTTTTTTTCCAATTCGATCGGCGCCCAGAGCCCAGCCAGGGAGACTTGCGTAACTCTTGTCTAAGCCTTTCGCCTTGCGCGAGATCGCTTTTCAAAAAATCGCTAAATCTCTCTTATTTATTCACGGATTTGAGGCAAAATGCAAAACTGGTCTCTTAAATCAATTATAAAGCTATAGGAATTTTTCTATTTAGCTACGCCCACATAAAATGAGGGTTTATTGATGACACTCACGACTTCTAACGTCAACTCCCGCCAATATTTTCTAATTTATTGTTTTTTAATTAAATAAACACATTTAGGGTTTGATATCAATTGAATAAATTAAAATATAAAATCTTCTAACTAAAACAATCCATATTCGGCCAAGGAATGTCCTAAAAATAATAAAAAATCGATTTTAATTAATTTTGACAGATGAATTTTTTTCTTTTCAAAATAATAAAAAAACTATTCAACATATATATATAGAGTGAATAGTGCATTAGAATCAGCACTAAATCCTGAATCTTACACATTTATGTCAATTACTAGTTTGCTCTATTTAATAAGAGAGAGTCACATCTATGTTCGCTTGAATTTTCGTAAATTTGCTAAAAACTAAAAAAGATATAAAATTTGTGTTTATTGATTCGTTATCTGCATTAAATACAAAATTTATTCGATATCTTAACTGTCTTCTACCTTTTATGTTTAATGATATTAAGCCTCCTCAAATTTTGTATCGTTTTTTGAGTATAACTCGAAAAATAATTGAGATACAAAAATAACAAAAGTAAATTCTTAATCCTCATCAAATCCCCCATATTTTCCCAGTGTCATATGTTTAAGAAGTGGTTAAATTAAAAATCTTATATTTTTAGATTTTGTATCAATTAATCGAAAACTGTTAGAGATATTAAAATTTCGTATGCAAATTCTTATTCAAGGTGAAATTTTATCCAGAAACGATGTATCACATGCCTTGTGTTGTGTTTAATAGATAGATAGTAGCTAGTGGCGTAGCGAGAGGGAGGGAGGGGGGCAAGGGAGTCATCATGCCCCGGGTGCTACTCACAAATGGGCGCCAAATGGTCCGCAAAACAAAAAATTGTTGGATAATTTTTATTTTAATTATAATTGATTTCTGGAAAATATATTTTAAATTTAGTACCAGTGTAATATAATAATTATGTATATTTTACAAATAATATTTTATGGTTTTCGAATGGGGGGGGGGGCGCTAAAAAGGAATTGTCCCCCGGGCGCGAGTTAAGCTCACTACGCCACTGAATCTCAACAGGCATCTTCTCAATTCCCGCAGATGAGTTCCCCTTTTTTGCTTCTACTTTTTTTTTTTAAATATATTCTTCCTGGCTGCATGTGACCACTGCTCACTGGTCAAGTAGGTCTTCGGACCTTATGCACACATTCCAAAAAAAATAAACTTCGTCTGTAAATATTTACACTACGTGAAATTTTAAACTTAAATCATGAATATATATTTCATATGTCTTACTTTGGGATTAATTGAAATAATATAATTTTTTTAATAAATAAAAATGGGAACTTTTTTTTTTTTATTATTTCTTTTATTCTATTTTTAACGCCGGCGACAATAGAAGCATGAGATTGTCAAGCAACGAGGGGAAGGGGAGGGAGAGAGTTGACTCCCTCTTTCTTCTGCTCGACAGACCTATAAAAAAAACATTATAGGCCTATTTCTCAAAATACTTTTTTGTTTTTATTTATCTTTGATATCATTCTCTATTCTTTTACAAATAAAATAAATAATAAATTAAAAAAAAAAATAGATAATAAATTGAATCTTGATACATTTTAATTTTATTTTTTTGTAAAGTATTAAAAACAGGAGTTAACAGGAGAAGAATGTTAGAAGAGTGTGTCCGAAGTGGGTTGGCGCCAAAAGTTTTTTTTTTTTTTTTTAAACATTCACACTTTTTTCTCATTCACACTCACACTCACACACACATTCACACTGTCTTTTCGGCAGCTCAGGCCATATAAGACATTTACGATAACCGTTATTTATGAATTTATATATATTAGGGTCCAGGCGGCGCCAAAAGTTAATAACAGTCTTATTTGTTTCTAATCTCCTAGAAATAGGAGTAGAATTCAAGAATTATGCGATTTTATTATAAATCTTTATAATAGAATAAATAACTGATTTGTGCTGCACTCTTATGGAGATTTTTATAGTTATAGTTTCTAAACTTTTCTACAAGAGTGCAGCACAAATCAAAATTAAGAATTTTCTTTTTTTATTATTATTTGAAATTCCTATCGGTATCCCTGTTTATTTGCCCGAGGTGCTTCCGTGAAGTTACATTATTTCCTACCTCTAACTCCTGCGTTTGTCTCTAGCTAGTGAACTAATCCTTATTTCTGGTTCCACCCGGCTCCATTTATCTAACCTGTTCTATGCTAGGGAGGATGCCCTAGTTTGAAGAGGGACTCCCTTAGCATCCGCGGGTTGCCTACTTCTTTTGAAGAACGCATCACTGGGAGGGATACTTCTTTACCTCCCTTCCACAGGACGGGATTATGACTATAGACGGGATGTCACAGCAACTCTCCTCGTAGATTTGCCAGAGGGATATAGTGGTGAGATCCTATATTCCAATCCAGGGCTTGCTTGAGGATCATTTTACTTTAAATAAATATGTTTATTTATCGAAAAAATCCCTCACACCCAGGATTTGAATAGGGATCTTCTTTGTAGAAAATCAACACCCTAGCCCGCTACACCAGATACCAGATAGAAAGTCGACCCGATTAAAGCTAACCGTTCAGTGCTACCACCTCTCAACAAGTTTCAAAATTACTGTAATTTTAAAAGCCTCCGCTAGAGTGCAGCACAAATCAATTCTATTTTCCCATTAAAAGTTGTGTTCATCAGCATCCACTTTAAAAAAAATAGTTCCATTATTTAAATTTATTCTTAATCAATTAAAAATTTTCGTCACAAGTTAAAACACTAAATATTTTTTAGGGTTGATGATAATATATAATTCTTAATTAAAAAATTTAATATAAGTTTAGTAAGATTTTACCGCCATCTGCGCGTATGTAGACGCTCATGAAATAGGCCTCCTTGGGCTCAGTCAGTCTCCAGTTGTGAATTGACGCGCTATCTTGTAAACGTGTTCGCGTTCGCGTTAGTTTTTAGACATCGTTTTTCGTTTTTTTTTAATCTTTCAAGAATCCATCCAATCTCTTAATGTCTTTCGAACATTTTGATTGGTATATCTCCAGATTAATCGACAATCGACAACCGGTGGCTACTGTTAAGGTAAGGATTCAACAACTCTTTGATATATATTTTTTCATTTATTAAATCTATCACCAGATTTATTTATTTATTTATTTATTTATATAAGGGTTATATAAGGTCTATAGGGTAACCGGAGTTTTTCCATTATAAAAATACCCTCCATTGCTTCAAAAAATTGAACGCATCATTAAAAAAAATAATAATTATGTACAACGGAAATTATCAATTTCATTTAATTATCATGAAATACATTTTACATTTTCAATAAAATTACTTTACTTCATAAAGAAATCAAATTTCGAGAAAAAAATAAAAATTAGAATAAGTAAAATCAGATACACATGGATTTCAATGTAAATTTGAACTAATAACAAAAATTATTTGGTTTAGAATCAATATTTAATCAAGGGCGGATACAAGGTAAATGGGCATTTACCCCCCCCCCTCCGAGATTTAAAAAAAAAATTTATTTTTAATGTAAAACTTTAATTCGAAGAAATTCAAGGATGTATAATTTTTTCTTTGAATCGAATTTCTTTAAAAATAATAATTCAGAAAACTGAGTATGAATTCCCAGAATGCTTGAAATGTTTTTTAGAAGCAAAAAGCCTGAGGGACTGATTTGTGTTTGGCAATCATAAAGAAATTTTTGTCAAATCATGTGTTCCCGCCAATTTTATTTTAAACAAAATCTTTTTCTTGTTTTTTTTTTTATGACCTATAAAAGTTAAAAATAAAAATCTAAGAAAAGATTTTATCTATATTATTATTTTATTGCCATAAAACCACAGCTGTGTATTTAGGAGGGCGATCGTTTTGATCTCCCAACCAACCTCTTTAATCCGTGCATCGTCAGCCCGCGGGGTGCGGTACAAACTCTCTCCTCCAATGTTAAGTTTCTCAACAATTCCTTGATGGCATATAGTTTGAGCTTCTGACTAAAAAGTTCCCGCCCAATGAAATGTTTCTAAATTTAATTTGATTCCTATTAGAAATAAAAAATAATTGATTTATGAATTTTTAACAAAAAAAAAAAGCGAATTTTGAGAAAATCGAAAAAAAAACTGAAAAAGTACATCAGTAAAGTACTAGTACTTTTTGACCGATTTTGTTTAAAAAATTATTTTCACGATTTAGGGAGGTACCTAACTTAAATATTAAAAATCTGATGTGACTCTTACCCTTCGGCAAGAGAAAGTTGTGTGCTGTGCCTGTCACACCAGATTTTTGTGTTGAGATTTATACAGTTCCGACAGTAGGGTACATTTTTTTTTAAACACACACTTTTTCCCATTCACACTCACACTCACACACACATACACACAGTCTTTTCGGCAACTTAGGCCATATAAGACTTTATACGATAACCGTTATTATGAATATATATATAGTACATTGGCGTAGCCAGAAATTTTTGATGGGGGGGATCAAGAAATTTTTTTCAAAAATTTAAGATGATTTCAGGGTATTTATAAATCATTTTGGCTTGTTTTTTTAGCTAGAGTAAATTATTATATTTTACTTTCTCTTACCCTATGTGAAATATAATTTGTATTAAATATCTAGTCATGACTTGGGTCCCCCTTGGTGGGGGGGAGTTTGAACCCCCAAACCCCCCCCCCCCCCCCCTGGCTACACCTATGATACAGTATAAGTATTTTGGGGTCCAGGCATTCTTATTTAAGAAATTTGGTATCCAAATGGCTTAAATAAAATCATCGGACTGCCTGGGATCCGAACCCTCGACCCTTGGTATACAAGGCAGGCGCGCTACCCATGATACAAAAAAAACAAGGTATGTCCACTTCGGAGCGAAAACTCGTCCTACTCTGCGCATGACGTCACGTGGCGGGCAGATAAGTAAGTTTGCTATGCGGAGTAGAGGGTAAATCACAGTTTTGTTTGCTTATATTAACAGATTTTATGAAAATAAAAACAAAACAAATATGATCACTTTTAAATATGTTTATTTTATTAAAAGTGAATTTTATTTTGTAAAAAATAAGTGAGTACAAGCTATTATTTTATAACTATGATACAGTCTAAAAATAAATGAACCCAAAAATATTCATAATATAGATATCATTTAATGTATATATGTGATATTTAATGTTAAATATAAAATTAAAATTACTTAATATTAAAAATGTATTATAGAAATTTTTTTATTTTCTTTGTACTTGATTTATGACAAAGATTTTTTTGCAAAAGTTCCCGATTAATTTTTCGTATTCTAATATACCTCCGTACTTTTATATAATATTTTAAAATTTCTATAGAGATATCTTCATTATGCTTAGTTTTGCTATGAATTTAATTAGCTAAATCCGTTATTATATCAATATATTATTGTTTTTATTGAAATTATCTCCATGAAACTTTAGAAACAAATCATCTAGATATTTTTTTTGCGCCCCTCCCCCCAAAAAAAAAAACTTTAAAAATTTAAATTGCCGCCCCCTCCTTAAAATTTTCCTGCGAAATTTTTTTTTTTTTCGTGGAACCAATTTTTTCCCGTGCGCCGCCCGCGGAACATTTTCTCTTGCGCGGAACCAAAATTTTTTTATCTTTTTTTTAGAGACGCAAAATTTTTTAAATTTTTTACTTTTTTTTTAGAGACGATAAATTTTTGCCGCCTGCGGAACAAAATTTTTTTTCGGGTGCCGCTTGTGGAACCAAAATTTTTTTTTCCCCCCCTTTTTGCCGCCCTCTCCAGGTTGCCGCCCTAGGCGACCGCCTAGTTCGCCTAGTGGGGCGCGCCGCCCCTGTCTGCAACTGTAATAATTGAATATAAATTTTCAATTGGATAACTTAAATGTCCTTTATAGGAACCGGCCGAAATTCGGTTTCGGCCAAAAATTCTGGTTTCGGTTTCGGTCAAAAATTAGCCGAAACTTTCGGCCGGCCGAAACCTGAGTCTGAAAAGATGGGATGAGAATCGCACGCAAAAAAAATATATATAATAAATAAATAAATAAAAAAGGTCAAATGATTTGCACTTGAGGAAAAAATTTTCCCGCAAGGCGGAAAACTTAAGAGTCCGCAAAAAGGGGAAAGGTTCCGCGGGCCCCCCCTCAGAAAAAATTTCTATATACGCCCCTGATAGTAAATACAAGTTTCGGTTTCGGTTACGGTTTCGGCCGAAACTAAGATTGAGGTAGAAATTCGGTTTCGGTTTCGGCTGAAAATCTTGTTTCGGTCGGACCCTAGTCCTTTAGATATAAATAATATCCAGTTTAAAGTTTCATTTATTTTATCAAATTTCTTTAAATTATTGCCAAGAAATGAATATTTTTATCTAAATCGATATACTATATATCCAGCTAAATTCTCACTGTATTTAAATATGGTAATAAAATTATTGTTAAAAATAATAATTTTTGATTATTTTTTTTGGAAAGAAAAACACTTACTATTTTTAACATTAATCTTATCATCCCTGCCGCAGGCATTTGTCCATAATTTACATAAAGTTTCATCCTTTGGAAATCTATGATATTCCCGATGTTTTTTACTAAAATTACTACACCCATAAACTGCAGAGTACGGCTGAAAAACACTCTCGATACTCTGTGAACGTTCAGACGTTTCGGGTAAAATTTATTCACCCATCTTCAGTGAACACTAAAAATAGAATACATATGTAGCCTATATAGCGTATTGATTTCAAAATAAAGATGATAATTTTAGTTTATACCAAGATAGATAGTTTATACCAAGATAGACTAAAATTGTCATCTTTATTTTGAAATCAATACGCTATATATGTATTCTATTTTTAGTGTTCACTGAAGATGGATGAATAAATTTTACCCGAAGCGTCTGAACGTTCACAGAGTATCGAGAGTGTTTTTCATTTTGGCTGCCTGCATTTCCATATCCTTTTACATATATTTTCAGCCATTAAATATTATTACAAAATGAGAATATACTTTTTAAAGAACATCTAAAAAATAATTGATTTATGAATTTTAATCAAAATTGTCAGAGGGAAGAAAATTGAAAAAAACTGAAAAAGTACATCAGTAAAGTACTAGTTACTTTTTGGGCGATTTTGTTTAAAAGCTTATTTTCACGCCTCAGGAGAAGTCTAACTTAAATATAAAATTTCAACTTTCTAGCTCAATTCCTAAAAGCTTTAAATTGAAAGCAGACATACAGACGCGAAAACCACTTTTTTGATTCAGGGGACCCCAAAACGTATATATCCATCAAAATCTCGACATCGAATTTTTGAAAGTAAAAAGTTTAAATTTTTATTAATTTTCCTCATAAGTAATTCATTATAATATTTATAAATATAGGCCCTAATAATTAATTGATTTATTTTCAGATATATATATGAGGATGGATTCGAAGAGCGCCACCAAATAAGTCTAAATTGAAAGTCGATTCATAGGGTGTTTCACACCATCAATATGCAAGGTGATAAAGAATATTTTCTTTTAGTAGATACTATTTTTAATACTTCAATCAACAATTCAATTCTTAATCTTTCAGGATCGCCGCCGACCCTCAAGATTAAAGTGAAAGTGTTTTAAGGTAAAAAATTCTTTTAATTACTTAACTAGTCGGCAAAATGAAATTTTTTTCGAGCCTCCACATAATTAATTCCTTTAGATTCTTCAGTAAAATTGATACAAATATGACCTCTGTTTTCCCCATGGGCTACAGAATTTGGCTGGGGGCCATGGGACCAGCTATCCTCCGGGAGGTCTGGAAAGCCCCATATTTTCTCAATTTTTCTTGGGCAGGGAGCTCTCTGGGGGGGGGGGGAGGTACAAGCCTTCTGGGGCTCCGGGCCCCCCTACCGGCACCCACTAGTTACGCCCATAGTTTTCCCCCACCACGTACCGTTTTTAGGGGACAGCCACCTACTTATTTCCATCCCAATCAATCAATCCCTTTTCATCAATTTTATGGGCATCAATTAAATTTGGAGATATGAAAAGAAATATTTGAGCCTTAATATTTCTTCTGAAGGTCTAGAGAGGTGAAAAGTTCAAAAATATGAACATTTGGAAACCAGGCGGGGATGTGGGGGAGGATTTTGTCCCTTAAATTTAAAAAAAAATCATTAAAAATGATCGATTTTTTGGTGGGGGGGGGTTAGTTAGCTGGAATATGTAGAAAATAAGTGAAAAAATGACAAAAAAAAAAAAAAATCGATAATTTTTAATGATTTTTTTTTGAAATTTAAGGGACAAAATCCCCCCCACACCCTCTTTGGGTCCAAATGTTTTTGAACTTTTCACTTCTCTATTAAGGCTCAAATATTCCTTTTCATCACTCCAAATTTAATTCATGCCCATAAAATTGACGAAAAGGGGTGGAAATAAATAGAAGGCTGTCACGCGAAAACAGTGTTGGCGGAGGTCATATTTGGTTTCAGGAGGCCATTTTATTTAAGAATCTGAAGAAATTATGTCGTGGTTTTTTTTCATGCCGACTAGTGTTTATTTAATTTCAACTTTGACATTTAATTAATTATTTTAATTTTGTGGTTTTGTTTCAGTGCAAAGTGTTTCAATATGGTCTTTTAAAAGTGCAGTGTTCAAACCTCAGGACCTCACAATCTCGTGAGTTCGGGCTTTGCCACCCCGGGGTTCCCGAGCATCTTTGTAAAGACTGGCATTTTTCCTCTCTATATGCCAGTCCCTTCTCAATCCACCAGCATCACTTCGAAGAGGAATACACCGAGATCTACGATCACCAATCATCAGCCTTCCGAGAGCTCAACATTTTAAAGGCCAGTTTGTTTTAATTAGCGGAGCGCAAATTAATTAAATTTAGGAGTTTATTAGTTAAAATTTTAGGATGTTTAATCAATATTCTTTGCATGAAATTTACAGAGTCCCTTTTAATTTTTTTGTTTTATTTTTCAAATTGCTCCCCCAACTAATCTAAGAAGAGAAGAAGAAAACGAAGAGGGTGATTGGTTTGGAATGTAAGAGTAAGTAAAAAGTAAAAAACAAATAAGTAAGAGGAATTTGCGAGTGTTTCGTTTATTTTGCAGGTCATTTCATATTTAAATCACAGTGAATCTTGTTTAGCTAATCAGGACACAAGTGATGTGTCTTTACTAACTTCTTAATTTTAACTTGGGGATCCTATCTATCTATTTATATCTATTTATCTATATATTTATATAAGTTTAATTTTTAACATAAGCACAAAGACACATACACTTATTAGCTATATTATAATTATATTTAATAGGGGGAGTTTTTTTGCGCTCTCGCTGGGGTCAGGCCTTCGAATCCTCTTTTCTTCTTAAATTGATGTTCAATGGCGATTTGGTTTCTTAAACTGGCGTAGGTGTTGTTCTGCCTCCTTTGTTCCCTATTAAAATTTTTGGTGTACGGAGGACGCCATAGTCAGGTAGTTCTCCAGTTTGTTATCACTTCGCCATTGAACGGATTTTTAAAGAGAGAATAAGGATTCTCTATGTGTGTATGTTTCTAGAAAGACAATTTATGTCTTTTATTGGAATAAACATGGATCAATGCTCTCTTTTGACTAGTATGGATTGATTTCAGTATAGATTGATTTTTTTTTAGTGACCAGAACTATGTGATGAAAAATTCGTTAGGTGTTAGGTGTCGTTTATTCTAATTAAAATTCAATTTTATGTACAAAGTCACTCTGTTACTGAGCAAACCAAACTAGCCAATTATAAAAAGAGTATTGTTTTTTTATGAAATTCCGTCAAAATAGGGTAGTGATCAATTAATTCCAATTTTTAGTTCGATAGATATATCCATAGGTAGGCGGTTGGTTTTAATTGATCTGCAAAATTTTATTTATTATTGAATCATTTTCTAGAATGGTATGAATTTGTGTATGTGATTTTCATTTCCTTTCTTTTCTTCTTCATCTTTTCTTGGCAAGGGGCGCGCATTTCTCCGCTGCGATTCCGTTTAATAAATGGTCACAGTACCTGTCGTGGTTTTATTCGCGAGTCGCGTACGTATCTCAAGAAAAGAAGAAGTGTATTTACAAGTGTTAGCCTTTAAGCAGATCACACGTATCTGCAGGATTTTAGATAGAAAGAAGAAAACTAGCCATTTATTTGGAAGAAAATAAAAAAGAAGAATCAGTCAACGTTGGTCCTTTTAGGTTCTACCTGGCGGCTTTGTTCCAAGTTATTAAAAAAAAAAATTGTGATTCCAGCTAAAAATACCAAAGGAGAAATTAAAAGTAGCTATTTGAATTTATAATAATTAATATATGGTAAATATAAAACAAATTCTCATTAATTCTTTTTATTCTACGCAATATATTTTTCAAATTCTCTATTTTAATTTTCAGATGACAATCGTCAATCGAAAATATTCTATATTCAACAGTTGTTTGTGTAAACAAATTATCCTCAGGCTGATAACTTTTTGATCTTAAGACAGCCATCCAAAAATAATAGTCATGCATGTTTCGTTTTCTCTGTAGAAACAAATCATCCTCAGGCTGATAAATTTTTGATCTTGAGACAGCCACCATTCAAACAACTATTATTCCTCATTTCCAGATCTTACTTTTCATTCAGTTTTTCAAATTCCCTAAATCATGCTCATTTATCCACACTAGGTCCATTATTCATTCACACACAAATAATAGTCTCGTTTTCTGGAATTAATATTATGTTTTTTTAAGTTTTTATGTTAATCAATGTTATTTGTTATTATGTTATGTGTTTTATTCATGTTTTTAGAAAGTTGACATGTATTCAGCTGAGACACCTCCTAGGCTGCAGAGAACTTTCCTCGCCACAAAATAACATTGAATTGCTATGTTTCATGTTTTGATGTATGGAATTGAGGGCTGAACATTGATCAGAGTAACATTTGAGATGTGGACCTACCGAAGGCTACTAAGAATCTTGGGAGGACCACGTGACCAATGCTAAGGCTTTACGCGGCGTCGGAAAGGAGAGAGAGCTGCTTCTCAACATCATAAAAAGAAAAGAAACTACAATATTTTAGCCATGTCATGGCGAATCTACAAAATACAAAATCCTTCATGGGGAAGATCTTCGGAAAACGAGGACCAGGATATCGGCGTAACTCGTTGCTAAAAAAAGGAGTAGTATGGATTTTCCAGTGGAATTGTTCCGAAGAGCTGTGGCGTCAATCGCAATGACGACTGGAGTGGAGATGGCACTTGAAGAAGATTATTTTATAGGTAATTAATTTAATTCCGAATAATCTGTTATCATGGATCAAACGCATATCTTCCTTTGATTTCTAAGTTTTAGATGTTATTTATTAATATGACCTTCAAGAGGATTTTCAGACTTTATCCCAATCAGCCTCATTCCTATTCAAGTAAATAATGAAAAGTTTGTCAATCAAATACATTTACATATTCTTCAACTATTATGATAATCATAAAAAATCAGATAAATAAAAATAACTCGTTCACTCACAGGTCTTGGTTTGAGTTAAAAAAACAGCATTATTTTAATAACTCAGAACAACACCTTTGAATCAACTAAAATTATTAAGCACCGGTAAACAAAAAGATTTTCGTGCTAATCGTGCTAATCGTCACCATCCAAATATTTTATTTTATAGTTAAATTCTTTTTGTAACATGTATTCTTACTAACAATGTAAGTGTATTAATAATTATTTTATTTTTTTATTTTCAGAAGGGGAAGAAATGGGAGCGATGCGTTCCCGAAACGTCGACGAAATAATATAAAGGTTTTTTATTTCTGCTGGCTGCCTTACTCATAGAATTCCTTGTTCAAGTATATTATACAGTATATATATATATATATCATCTGGACCAGGAGACAGACACCTTTAATGGATAATCAGTTAAACTTCATGACGACAATCTCAACGGCAATAATCTCAGCGTCCGGAGAATCAATCTCAGGCTGAAAACTTCTGAATCCGGAGACAGCCACACGTTAATGTGGACTATCTTCAACGGCTCAAATCTCAAAATCAACTTCAAAGGTGATGAATTAATTTTAATATTCTAGAGCAACCATGGGCAAACTTATTCAGAATAAATTTTACATTTTTCCGCGGGTCGTAGTAGTTGATTGACACCTTCTTGTGACCTGTAATTTTTTACTTTGCAAATATGAAATAAATAAAAAAAATGTGGTGTGACAGGTCGCACAGCACACAACTTTCTCTTACTAAACTTAATTGAAGGATCAGGATGTATTCGCCGCTCGTGGATTTAGGTGAGTAAATTTTTTGGTATACATATATGAATTATATATAATTTTTTTATATAAAATCACAATTTTTAATTATAATTTTATTTTATTTCAGCTTTTCTTGGCCAAAGAAAAGCTGAAGTAAAATAAAATTTGAACAAAATCGACCAAAGAGTAATAGTACTTTACTGATGCACTTTTTCAGTTTTTTTCGATTTTCTCAAAATTAAAAATTGTGATTTTTAAAAAAAAAATTATATATAATTCATATATATATATACCAAAAAATTTACTCACCTAAATCCACTAGCGGCGAATACATCCTGATCCTTCAATAGGCCTAAGTTTATTAAAATGGACAAAAATCTCCAACGATTCTCAAATTCACTTTCTCTTACTTTCGGTAATCGAAAGTTGTGTTCTGTCCTTATCACACCAGATTTTTTTGTGTCGAGATCAATATTTAGTTTCCGCGGATTTATTAGAATTCAAGATATAAAATTTATAAATATGGGAAGATATTTATGGCAACCATTTCTCCTATCTTTCCTATGAAGTACAAGAGTAAAGTATCCTTCAAAAGATTTCAGGCAAAATGAGAAAATACATTTTAAAGAGCATCTATAAAATAATTGATTTATGAATTTTAAACAAAATCGTTGGAGCGAATTTTGTGAAAATCGACACGGTCTGTCTGTGTGTATAAGAATTTTTTAATTCAAAAATCAATTATTTTTTAGATTCTCTTTAAAATGTATTGTATTGTGTGTATTTTGTTGAAATCTTCTGAAGACCACTTTACTCTTGTACTTCATAAGAAAGATAGGAGAAATAGTTCCCATGGTAACAAAATATAAATATTTTCCCACGTTTATTTTTACATCTTGAATTCAAATGTACCCTACTGTCGGAAACTAAATATATGTCGACACCAAAAATCTGGTGTGACAAGCACAGAACACTGGGCGACAGTCAAACCAGATTTTTTATTAAATTGACAATCAAACCTCTAATAATCTAGGGAACATGAAAAATTTGATATTCAGTATCCTCATTCCCTACTAATAGTTAAAGTAATTGTATTTTTTTTTTGGTCTCTTTTTGGCAACTTTAGTTATATTTAAAAATACTTTCTAATAAATTAATTAAAAAAATAGTAATACATAACAAAAATGCATTCGATTGTCCTTGATGAGCATTTTAACAATTTCTACCGAGAGCGCCTTGTACTTATGCAAAATATCTTCAAACAAGATTATTTGTCTGCCCAGTCATTAGGGGCCCAATGTTGGATTTTGTATTCAACTTTGGTTTTTAAATTCAACTTTATCTATGTTAGATCATGCCTCCCTCTCTTTAATTCGATTCAAATGAATTTAATAACCTCTTTTTTTAAGGCTCGAATTTTGTAGAAATGAAATTATATGGTTGTGCTGCACTCTTTTATTATTTGTATTATATTCTTATTACTAGTATATTTTATCATCATCATCACATCATTTTGTGGGTAAACGTTATTTTTTTTAATTATTATAAATAATTGAACAATTAATGATAAAATATTCTATAGATAAAATACTTTGAGTTGAAAACATTTAATCCACGTTGATAAATTATATTATTCTTTTTTTGGGAGAGAGATGAAAAAAGAGTTGGGGATGGGGGGCAAAAAAGGTATCGTGCCCCGGGCGCCAGTTAGACTCGCTACGCCACTGAATTAAAATTTGTTGCTCAAGCTGAGAAGCTAACCTCCGACCCCTATAATTATTGTTTTTGAATAGGCATAAAAAAAAATTGATAAAATTTGTCAATTTATTTTATTTGAGTATACTGCATGATGCAAAGCACAAACAAGTACCATCATTTTATGTGTAAACGTTATTTTTTTTTTTTAATTATTATAAATAATTGATCAATTAATGATAAAAAAAAATTACAAAAATTTAATTATAATCGACATACCTATATATAAAATACTTTGGGTTGAAAACATTTAATCCACGTTGATATAAAATAAAGCTCTATTTAAACGAGGCTCTAGAAATAGCGAGCCCTGTCTAAAGAAAGCTTTTTACAAGAGACTTAGGGAATGTATTTTAATGAGACTATCACCATTCAATTATTTAGTTTATGATATGGATTTTTCTATTGCATATGAAATATATTTAAAAATTTTTTTTATTTTATTTAAAAATTATAACAAAACGCGATTTTTTTTTATTCAAACATTCACAAACTATTAATATTATCGCATTTTGAAAAAGTTTTAAGGAAGCACGATGTATTATTGTATTTTTTTAGTGATCCAAAAATTTTACTCGTTGTCGAATATGACACAAAATAGAAACATTTTTTCCATGTATTTTATATAGTTGTATTTTATTATATATAAATATATATAAACGTATGTATATATATTTATTTGATAATAAAGATATATATTTATATAAATAAGTAATTGAAGAAAAGATATAATATAGTTAAGTAAAATTGTAGCTTTGAAGAAAATAAAAAAGGAATTCTTTTTTTTTTATTTGAGCTCTTCTTGTTGGTCTCGAGGTTATTAAATCGTCCATTGACGATATATCGTTTGTTTTTTTATGCACGCTTCTCTTCGTCAATTGCTGTAAACAAAAAATAAATAAATTTTAGTTTATACTCATTAATAGAATTTATATTAGGAACCGACCGAATATTCGGTTTCGGTTACGGTTTCGGCCAGTTTCGGCCAAAAATCATGGTTTCGGCCGTAGTTTCGGTTTCGGCCAAAAAGTGGCCGAACCTTTCGGCCGGCCGAAACCAGAGTCTGAAAAAATGGGATGAGACTCGCTGCAAAAAAAAAAAAAAGGTCAAATAATTTGCTCTTGAGGGAGAAAAAATTTCAGTCTCCCTAAAAAAAGGTAAAATGATTTTCACGGGAGGGAAAAAAATTCAAAAAAAAAAAAAAGGTAAAATGAAAAAAAAATTTTATAGGAAATACAAGTTTCGGTTTCGGTTACGGTTTCGGCCGAAACTAAGGTTGAGGCCGAATATTCGGTTTCGGTTTCGGATGAAAATCTTGTTTCGGTCGGACCCTAATTTATATTTGTGTTGAATGAATTTATAAAGGGAAAATTCAAGAATCGGACTGTAACAAAAATGAATAACAAAACGGTTATTCGCTAAATGTGTTGAAAAATTAAGTTGTAACAATTCATCATTGTTATTTTCTTAGTAATCCCTTAATTTTTCTCTGTTACTTAATATCATCGCTTACTTTGCCGAAATTAGTTGATCATTTACTAATCCTTCCTAATAGGGTTGTATCAGTTTGTTTTGATTACTTTAATTACAAGGTGTGATCAAATGAAAAGGTACGAAACCGACACGGTGGGTACAAATGTAGACTTTATTTAAAATATACACAATAGGTCTGAGCACAAGGATCCCACTGATGAACAAGCCGCAGGATTCCTTGTTCCCAGAATTCGTGTGGCCGTGACGAGGTCCAGTCCTTCACAGCATCCTTGAGTACGTCGTCCGAGTTGAAGCGCTTTCCTGAGGAGTTTCTTCAGTGGACCAAACACATGGAAATCGCAGGGAGGCATGTCCGGATTGTAGGTCCGAAGGTCCAACGTCTCCCACTTGAACTTGGTCAGTTCCAGGTGTGTGACTCTGGAGACGTGTGGACACGCGTTATCATGGAGCAGAACTACACCCTTCGTCAGTAGCCCCAGTCTTTTGTTCTTGATGGACTTGTGTAGGCGTCGGAGTGTCTCACAGTACACATCGGAGTTAATGGTCTTTCAGTGCTCGAGGAATTCATCAACTCGGACGACGTACTCAAGGATGCTGTGAAGGACTGGACCTCGTCACGGCCACACGAATTCTGGGAACAAGGAATCCTGCGGCTTGTTCATCAGTGGGATCCTTGTGCTCAGGCCTATGGCGTATATTTTAAATAAAGTCTACATTTGTACCCACCGTGTCGTTTCGTACCTTTTCATTTGATCACCCCTTTTAAATTACATTTTCGATTTCCTTAAATTGGTTTAACTACTCCTGACTAATCTATTTAAATACTTCGAAGAAAATACTTTCCCTGCTTCTTTTAGGCCACTTAACTCATTTGCTCATTTGGGACAAAAGGCGCATATTCACTGAGATGACAGTTATATTCATTTAGTTTGATTAAAAAATTATTAGGCCTACTATATCATATAGAATAATCGGAGGTTGTAAGAGCTATACATATATAGAAAATTCAGAACATTTTATCTTTTCACGTTTTTATTTAATTTTCAAAGAAAATAAACTTTGATAAAACAAAAACACCATGACTCATATGTCATATCTCTAAGAATATTTATTTTTATTAAAAATTGAAAAAAAAAAAAAATCCTTTTAGCAGTTATTCTGGGTAATGGAATCATGGTTTAAAGGAATTAATAAACAGTTGCGTCATTTGGGGGAGGTGGGCTGCATTTGCATTTTTAAAAAATCATCGGACTACCTGGGGTCTGAACCCGCGTCCCTTGGTATACAAGGCAGGCGCGCTACCCCGTACACCAAGCCCGAGGGCCTATTTAGTTCATTTGAAGTAAAAAAAAAAAAATTACCTTCTTTGGTGGGCAATGTATTCTTTTCCTGCGTCTCGGTGTGTTTTAATTTTTTTGTGTCAAAATTTTCAATACCAGCAATTAAATTTATTTTTCCTTTTTCTTGTTCGATAGCTGAAAAATAAAAAAAAAACATTATTAATAATAGTCCAAAGATCCAGTTTTTCTACTTTATAATTACTCAATATTAATTTTGCAATTAAAATTTTTTTTTGTTATTAATGGATTAATTTATTAGTACAGGTAGGCTATTTAATTTAAAATTAACGCAAGTTAAGTGAGTTAATCAGAGTAAAGTAACTTAATTGTTAAATTTCTTCCTTAAAGCTTTTAATAAAATAACTCTTTTCTCTATCAATTAGTTAGGCTAAGTTCCTTTTAGATATTTTATTTTTTATTTAGTAAAATCGTAAGGGAAAAAACGAGACGACAAAAATGTTCGACTGCAGTTTCGCGTGCAAAATTTAAATACATATACGTAAGCTTAAAAACTGCTTAAGTCTGTGCACATAAATATTTTTATATTAATTTATTAAATAAATTATGATAATATTTAATAAAATATACAAAATTACTTTAATAATTTTTAAATTATGGAAGAAGTTGAGCAGGGACGTCATTTGGGGGGGAGCATTTGCCCAACCCCCAAGGTTTTGGTTTTAGGGGAGCAAATATTTTTGTTATAAAGCTTAGAGGCGGCAAAAACCTCAAAAAATTTGGACTTTTTTTAGTTTTTTGCTTATATCTACTAAATTAAGCACATTTTAAGTTCTATACCTCAATACAAAGTTGTAGTGCATTAAATTTACTAAAATCTGGTACATAAAACGAATTTGTAGACCAAATATTGACCGAGATACGACCGGTCAAAATTAGACAAATTTTCTCTAAATGTACAATTTTGTCTAACTTTGACCGGCCATATCTCGGTTAATATCTGGTCTACAAATTGGTTTTATGTATCAGACTTTAGTAAATTTAATACTCTACAACTTTGTATTGTGGTATGGTGCACGAAATATGCTTAGTTTAGTAGATATAAGCAAAAAACTGAAAAAAGTCCAAAATTTTTGATGTTTTTGTCCTCTAGCACAGGGTCATCAGAGGGGAAATACATACAAACTCACACTCTCTCTTTATAAATTAGTATAAAATATGGTGTAGTTAAAAATATAAAGGTATATATGTTTCTACATAAATTAAGGAGTACAGGGAGTAAAAAAAATTTTTTTGCCCCCCCCCCCCCCTCCCCCTAAGCAAAAACTGAAATGACGTCCCTGAAGTTGAGGAGAAAAAATCAATTCGTTTTAGATAGATTCTGCTCTGATCTTAAACTTGTGACTAAACATTCTTGATTGGTATTATTTTGGATTCAAAACTAAAATTGTGAAATTTTCAATTTTTTCAGACATCTCTATTCTCCTTCCTTGATCGATACCTTCTGAATCAGGAAGGATAATCTTCTCGTTGATCTCGGTGTGTTTCATCGAGCTCTTGTCAAAATGTTCAACGCCCTCGAGTAAGTGCTGATGCACCTTTTCTTGTTTGACGACTGATGTTTACATTTAAAACAAAAGCATGCATAAAGCAGAAACATGCAAAATATTAATCATAATAAATATTTATAATTAGAAAAATCTCCTCATTGTAATGGCATTCATAAATTAATAACTATCAATCAATTTATTTCATAAATATGTTTTGTGAGGGAGAGGGGGTCATTTGACAAGTTTGAATATAAATATATTCTAAACCTAAGAGTTTGATTTATTGATCTTAAAAAGTATGAAAATAATTAAGAGATTTTATTTACAATAGTTTAATAAGGAATGGGGAGTGGGGGTGGAGGAGTTCGAGCCCCCTTCCATTCCATTCCCACTATTCTGCATAGTGAGATAATTTGGAATGAATTAGAAAAAAGTTTCATTTTCTTTTAATAATTTGTTTTTATTCTTAAATAAAATAAAATATATAGATTGATAATTATTAAATTGAATTTCTCAAAACTGAGAGGACTTGAACTAAAAAAAAAGAAATGAAATATTTAGACAAAAGTTTTATATTTTAGAAAAGCTTCAAAAATAGTTGGCATTAGTTAGGAGATTTTTTTAATTAAATACATGCAAAAATTAAATGAATATTAAATTCAACTAGGGAGCGAAAATTAAAAAAATTCTCAAAAATAATTAAACAAAGCATAAGCATGAAAATTACATAATATACATAATAGATCTTTTATTCTAATAATGAATATGTAAATAAAATAAGATTTTGTTTTTTAAATTTTTTAGATATCAGAATAATTAAAATTCGCATGATTAAAAAATTTACATTCAAATTTTATAAAGTGTCGAGCGAAGAACAATCTGTATTCTGGTGGCTCATAGAATCATTGTCAAGTTATTGGGTGTTTCTCAGTTTTTCCAGTCAGTTCCAACTTGTCACTATTTATCTGCAAAAGTCTTTGTCCCATAATTTTTCAAAATTAAGCCTTTATATATTCTATTCTAGACTCGAACCTGGCTTACCGCAAAAATCCGACCAAGTCGAGCGTCTCTACTGTCCATTTCCAGGCACCTAGGCTCTGAGGGATGAACCATTGCTAGATTGATCCTCTCCTAGAGCCTTGTACAATGAGCGCCACAATTGGGAGCTAGAGCCTTGAGTATATGGTATATAGTGAAATAATTTTAATGAAAGAAAAGGTAAAATAAAATTTGGTACAGATGATTTTATTTTACCTTTTCGGTCATTAAAATTATTTCACTATATACCATATATACTCAAGGCTCTAGCTCCCAGGTGGTGACTTAATTGTGGCTCTCACTGTACCCGGAGAGTGAAGTGATACGGAGAGCTCAATAGATCTATCTTTAAGGTCGCAGTACAGAGAAGCTCCACAACATGAATTCAAACAATATTCTTTCTAGACTGTCACCAACCCTCATGTTCAGAATGAACTGCTAGAATATGAACAATTCTTCGCTGAGCACCATCTATTTTAACTATAAAAATAAGCCATTTATATTCAATTTTCAAAATTTACATCTACATTTAAATTTGATACTATTTAAAAAAAAATGTTTGTTTTCATTTTTTTTAGAACTTACCATCTTTATCGGGGAGAGGATTCTTTTCTTGTGTCTCGGTGTGTTTAAGTTTACTAGAATCAAAACCTTCGACTCCTTGTAGAAGGGCCTTCTGTGTCTTCTCCGTTGCCACGTCTATATAAACAAGTAATTAAATATTCACATTAAAAAACGTAATAAATTAAAATACACTTATTATAAATATTTTTCCCTCACATATAGGCGAGGGATTCTTATTAATAATATTAAAAGCCAAGGGGTGGGAAAATTTATTTTAATTGAGTACCAATTGATTAATAAATATGTCTGGATTATTTTTTTCGTAAATTTATAGTCTAATGGCCCAAAATACCGAAAAAGCAAAAATTTTTGTTGGTGCTCTAAACAGTTAAAATATAAAATCCTCTCCATTATTTGATGAACTGGTTCATTTAAAAGAAATGTTAAATTGATCTAACTAATTATTACTACTGTACTGATTTCAGGGCGGTTGTTCATAGGCGGTTATTCATTCAGAGCAAAATTAGACCAAGTCAAAAATAAAATATGACAATGTTAATATGTTAATAATTATTCCCTATCTCAAGTCTCCTCTTTGGGATGTAGACTTAATTTTAATTCAATTTTCCTAAAAAAAAAGACATGGTTTACTGTTTCTTCAACTCCTAATATATAGTCTAATACTAAATGGTGAGGATCATTATCTACAATGTATTATACATTGTTTTAAAATATAAAATATTGATTTATTAATCAAATCAATTTGTTTACTCTTTTGATTTAAGAAAATGATCTCAATAAATTTTGAAGTTTTGATCATATTTTTATCTTATCTGAATGATGTTAGTGAACAGATGTATGTTTATGAAATTTCTGTGTTGGTCACCTAACAGATGGTCTCTTGACATGTATATATTATGTGGAAGCTAGTAGAGAAATTCATCAAAACAAAACCACTAATTCTAAAATTTCTGATTTTCCTTTTTTTTTGATTATATAAATAACGTTAAATTAAAAAATATGTAAGAAAAGTATTGGTATTATTTAGTTTTCATAGAATTACGATCTACGGTGACTAAGTTTCAAGACAAACTGCCATTAGAGATGAAAACAGGTTTTTTCAACCGGTGTGTTGTCTATTTTGCTGGCAGATGGCAAAATAGGCCATCACCATCATCTTTTAGTTGTCGTGAGCAAGCAATCTTTCTATCTTGATCCTTAAAAACCATAGAGATTTTTTACCAATATTAGATGAAAGTTGGGTTTAGAAATATTAATAGAAACAAGAATAACTATATTTAAAAAAAAATCATGAAATTTTATTAAATAAAAAAAAATTTCATCATTTTTTATTTGAAAAACTTAATATTTAAAATATTGAAAAATAGTTAAAATTGTGTCCGTTCATACTCCAATTATTACAAATATTAGTGAGTGTTGGGGATTTTGTTTAGGCAGTCAAATAAAAGTCAATTCTCTTATGGGACAAACTAGACTAATATCTTTCATTTGCTGCAAAAGTGTCATAACTCAAAATTTCTATTTTTTCAGGAGATTAAAAAAACAAAATAAAAATGTACCAGAAATTAAAATTAAAATGATAGCTATACAAATTAATTTATTATCGAAAATATTACTGGTACTCCTTCCACAAAGCTTCTTGTTAACTGAAATGTAACGGTTTTAAGGTCAACAAAGAAATTATAAAAAAATTTGCGATTCAAAAAAATTAGATATTTTGCTGCGAGTATGAAAAGCTCAGATATGAAACTCTAGCATCTGGTGGAGGATAATAGAGCTTTTTTTGTTATTCTTACTGTGTCAATAACTCAAAAAGGACGATTTTGGAATTATGACGATATTGCAGCAAATGAGCGATATGTTTTCTTAAAGGACCGAATCTCAAAAGCTTTTATTTTGGTGCTAAATGCCAATCAATTGCTTCTTTCCTAAAGGTCTATTTAGATCCGTTTCTATTTTTTAAATTAATGGTTTAATTTATTCATTGTGAAATTTGTAGTTTGGTGGAGGAGGGCACCATTCAAATAATAAAGCACTAAAATTTGGCAGGTTTATTTATTATTATAATATTGATTAAAAAAAATATATAAAATATATTTAACAAATTGTTGTTAATTATGCATTTGCTTTTAAAATTTTTAGTGTTATTTCTCTTTAGATTTTTGATTTATTCCCTCTTTTAAGACCTTAAATAAATTCAAATTCCCTCTTTTGCCCCGTACATTTGCGGAATAGTATTTTAGTTGTGTTTCTTTATATTTACATTCATGGCGCTTTGGAAGATTCCGTTTATTAATTGATGTAGTGATTACAATAATTTGCAATAAAAGGGGTTTTAATGCTCTCTCTGGTTAGATTTTAATATCTCATAATTTTATTAAAACATTATCGTAATGATATTATATTCATATTATCAATTTTTTATTTCAACGATAATGAAATAAAAAACTTATGATTAATAAAGGGCAGTGTTGAAAGATCCATAAAATTATTCCTTTCATTCCTCTTTAAATCCAGATTTCATTTTCTGGAAGAAATATTTATTGTTTGTTATTATATTATTTCTAGAATACAAGCTTGAGCTTAGAAAAAGCATTCATAAATAGCCCAAAAGCATAAAGCAGTATGCATGCACTCAAACTACAGGCAATAATGTTACCTTGTGCATTAGGAAGGACAATCTTCTCTAATGTATTTGTCCTCTTCAATTGATCCGGTTTGAAATTCTCGACGCCTTGTATCAACTGCGAATGTTGTTTCTCTTGTTTTACATCTACAGGATACATGCAGATCACACGTGCAATTTTAAGCCCAACAATAATACACACACAACTTATATTATACGGAGAGATTACAAGCGAAGGCAAGCTATTTTGGCTCTCTTTGGAAAAGAATAAAACTTAGAATTCTCGACAAAAACTAGTACAGTGGAACCTCGCTTAACGAGCATAATTTGTTCTTGAATCATACTCGTAAAGCGAAACAATCGTTATGCGAATGTTGCTAGTTAGCAAGTCATTCTTTTAGAATTTGTTTTGCTAGTTAAGCAAATTATTCGTTATGAGAAGTGGTCGCTAAGCGAGGTTCTACTGTAATTGATAAACTCGTTGATTTTTATGTAAAATTTCAAACCTAATTGATAGTTTTTTTCACAAATATAAAAATAAAATCATCAGAAGCTAACTAAAAGAAATATGAACAGATTTATGCTGAGGAACTTTGACAGATGATACAATTTAATCTATCTCTCTTTAGAATCAGAATTCAAGGTGCATGTCTATTCTATCCTAATTAGCCCAAAATTTTCCTTGATTGGTTCAAATTTTTTCACCCACTGCTACAATTAAAACTAATATACATATCTCTCGTAATCATTTTCATAATTTCCATTTCTAATTTTTATTTTAAACAAATAAGAGAGAGAGCCTTAATAGCTTTTAAAAAAAACTCACAAAGGAAAAAATATGCAAACAAAAATTGCAAGCAAGCATACTTTATAAAGAAAAATCATCTAAATTTTAATTAACTAATAATTTCCTTTTTGACTCCAACCTCGTGAACACTCATCGATTAAATTTTTTCAGAAATCTTTACAATTTTTTTCATTTTTTTAATTAATCTAAAATAACAATTCTCTTAGCTTTCTTGCACACTTTTGAACTTTTCTTTGGTTAAATTTACACCAAGAATTGTTAAAAATTGCTTAAATTTGATAGATATTAGCCTAACATTAAGATAGAGTATAATCATTTTTGATTAACATGAAAAAATTGTAAAAAAAATTATGGTAAAAATATTTTTAATAAAAAATACAAAATTATTTTATTAATTTTTCAATTATGGAACTAGAATATGAGAAAAAAGGACAGCGTTTGATGAAAGAGTTCTAACTTTATTAGACAATATTTCGACTCTCAGTACCTTTTCAAATTTAGAACGGTCGATATAGAATGAGTATCGAATAAAAATTTGTTTAAGGTTTTTATCTGATTAGAAATATTTGCTTAATAAAGTTTGTATTGGCTCAAAAACGGTTGGATTGTCTTTTACACATCATGAACAATTGCTTTACCATTTTTCATTTAAATTCAACAATTTTTTATTTAAAACGAGCAATTTATCAAATAAGCATAATTTTTTTTTTTTTTTAAGTTTATTAATACCTTCGGCGGTGGGGAGAACGTTTTTCTCATGGGTGGCGGCCTTCTTCATATTTCCGGCATCGAAACCTTCAAGTTCGCTTTTCAAGTCGAGTCCAACTTTGGGCAGATCTTTAAGGGATGGGCTGACTGGTTGTGCCATTTTATCTGAACAAAAAAACAAAAAAAAAAGCTTATTAATAAAGGCTTCTTTTGTCATAAAAAGATCTAATAACTGGTATAACCATTGTATAGAGCCAAAGAAAAAGAAAGGTGTTATGAAATTAATTTTGTATCTGAAAAAATGCAAATGGATAAGGGTGAGAAACTAAAAAATTTACATTTTAATGTAATTATTTCGATACTAGTGATACTATCTTCATAATTTTAAAGAAGTTATAACTTGTTATACATTCCATACAATAACATGTTGTTTATGAAGTCTAGTTCAATATAAAAATATTGTTCAAAATGTATGAAGGTATGCAAAAATGAAGATTTCTTATTTAGAAAAGCAGTATATAGCAAATTAATTTATTTTTTGGTTAAAGTTGTTTCAACTCTAATGCCTGCCTGGTTGCTAAAAAATAAGCGAACCAATTGCTAACAAATCTATATCTTTATTGATTCTATAAGTCCCTATAACTTTGGGTATTGGTTCGATATCTAAAAACATTGCATTAAAATTAAATTTCCAACTAATTACAATTTGGAAAATACAAATTCAATAATTGAAAGCTTATTCCTTCGAATGATATTCAAGTTATTTTTCAAATAAAGGAAATCATGCAAATCCATCTGACATACTACAAAATGTAGGCCAGCATTAATATTATTCTTTTCCATAAATGGTCAACAAATTCTATCTCTGATGAAATCTCATTTATTCAATATGACTCATTTGAATTCCTTATCATAATAAAAAATTTATCTTTTCAATTCAATGATTTGTTTTGATTGTAAACAATGTTTTATGTTAATAGATTGTTTCGATGAAAGCTTAGGCCTATACATTTTATCAGTTAAAATATTTATTCTAAAAAGTAAAAAAAAAAAGTTATATATTTATTGGAAATTAGATTATTGTAGATACTTTAAAAAAAATAGAATCTGTGGCTTAAATAAGAATGCCTGGACCCCTAATATGTATATTAATTTCTATAACGGTTTTTTAAAAGTCTTAAATGGCCTAAGTTGCCGAAAAGACTGTGTGTATGAGTGTGTGAATGAGAAAAAGTGTGCGTGTTTTTTTTTTTATAAAAAAAAAAAATAAAATCTTGGTTTTATTTTAAAGAGGAGCTAAACAACTTGGGAATCGGTCACTTTTCATGAAAATATGGAGAAAAAATCCCCTAGAAAATCCATTCATTCCTTATCAAAGCTTCTCACTAAAAGGATTCATTCCAAATAATTTTTAAGAGTAGAGAGTTTGTTAATACAATCGGATCAAAGAGGAAACAAGCACATTTATTTTAGTTCTGAACTTTTGGCGTTATTTAAATTAAATATCAGATCATTCCTCAACTATGAAAAAGGCCGTTTTATGAATATTTGAAAGGTGTGTATCAAATCAAATTCATTCTATTTACTTCCCAAGACTGTATCCTTTTTAAACATATATAAATGTCATTTCATAAATGGATTAAAGACATATCTATCCATCTTTGTCAATGGTATAAAACATTTATTCACAAAATATAATCAAATATCAAGAGGAATGACGTAATCTCGATCTTATGTTAAAAGAACCCACTCTATATATAAATATGTCGGATATGTTAGATCCATTCATCAAAACTGAATCAGATTTATTAAAAGCAAAAAATTCTAACTATGGCAAAAAAGATATTTATTAAAATGATTAAAAAATTTTAAAAATAAGCAAACAAGTTGCAAAACTTATATTCCACTTTCCTCCCAACGAGAATCGATTTCAATACCATATAAATTCAGGGCAGCTTACATGAACAAGTAAAATGCTGGTCAAATTTACGCTAGCCCGAGTAACATGAAAATTTTTACAGCGCCCCAGAAGAACAGCTGCGGCTCAGAGTGCTACATAGTAATATGTATTTATTTAATTCTTCTATTAGTAGAATAATTATGTTCATTCATTGAAATTTTTTGTTAGTAGATTTTTTTAAATTTCAAACACTTGTTAAATTTTGAATTTATGTTGTCCAATGGATCTTTATTTCTCTTTAAAACCCTCATTCCTCTTGAGTATATTTATAAAATTTGATAATTCTTAGGTCATTTTTTTAGCCCGAGTAATAGAAATTTTAGATTTAACTAAAAAAAAAAAAGAAATTACAATTTAAAACTGAGAGAAGACGAGATTCAATATTTTTATTAAAATTTTCGTTATTACAGGTGGTAAGGGCCTATCAAATAGATTCCCACTTTATTTACTCTACTTGCTTTTTTTCTGACACACACCAACAACAAACATGGGCGTATCTAGCTCAAAACAAAAGGGGAGGGGGCAACTTTTGGGCTAATATCCATTTTATTATTTTATTTAATAACACAACTTTTTTTTATTAAACTATATTCTTCCTGGCTGCATATGATCACCTTATGCCTTATGCACTCATTACAAAAAAAAAAATTAATTCAGTTTTTTATTTATATTTTTTGATTTTATTTTAATTTTAAGTTTGGCCCCCCTGCCCTCCTGGATACGCCCATGCCAACAAAACATACAAATAGATATCTGAAGCCTTTTGCTAATTTTTTAAATTTTCTTAATTACTATTCAGCATCTCATTTAAGCTTATATAAATATATTCAGATATAATATAAATTTAGCTTAAGAAAAACAATATTTTGAAGTTTCTTTTTAATTGAATTGATATTAAGAAATAAGAGGGTTGAATAAATTCTAAAAATAGTTACTCAGGGTGAGTGTCCCTTTGAATAGGTGAAGTATCCTTGAGATAAAAGGCGCCAGGCCGGTTGTAGGTGAATGACTCACATACACAACACTCACATTACTGATCCCAGTTATTGTGTCCTTGAACCTCTTCACTCTTAGAAAAAGATTTCAAGTATAAACTTAGTCCGTCCAGAAAAAATACTTTCTAATTCATCTTATAAGATAATTCTGTTAATTATATCAATAACACCAGTTTCATTTGCTTTATAACATTGATTTGATTAGAAATAATTAATATTTTCCAGATATACAATAAATCTAAGAGAGATATTTAAATGTAATGTTTATAAAATATTTATGCCCAGTTGCACCAACATATCTCAAGTCTCAAGATCGTCTTACATCTTACATTTGAACTTAGAGTGTTGCACCAACATTTAATACGAACTTAAGTCCTGATTTTGAGCTTACATCTCAAGTAGTCAAATTTGGCGACTTAAGTCCCTCTCAGCCTGAATTCGTAACCTAAAAGGAGAATTGTGACATTTTATCTATTCAACTATCTATATAATCCCTTAGAATATATATATATTTTTTTTTAATTAATCAATCTTATTGTTATTATTTAAAAAAAAAATTATATTTTCATACTGCCTGTCAAGAATTTTTAAAAAATTTACCAGGTATATTTATATTATATATAAAAAATTCGAAATAAAATTTGTTGAAGCATAGACGGTGTGTAAAAGTTTAAACTGTTTTTAATCGCTATAAATTGGTTTTTACTTCAAGATATTAATAGAAAACGTGAATATTGATGTGGATGGAGCTGATCGGAGGTGAAGATTTTGATGTCTGCATAATGTTATAATTGACAGAGAAGGTTTTGAACATAACCTCGTATTTTCAAAATATATCTGTCAAAATTCAATATGATTTTAAATAAATATATTAAATATATTTTTACTGTTAAATTAAATTAAAAATTATAATTTAAAATTATAAATTAAATTAAATTAAATTTACTGCTAAATTAAATTATTAATTTGTTTATTAATTAAATAAACCCATTATTAAAAATATAATATATTATATTAAATATTTTAAATAGATATTAAAAATAATAGATTTAAAAGTTGATTGAATTGAAGTGGCAGAAAAACGTCAAACAAAAAGTAAGTAAATTTATTTATTAAAAAAAAAAATACTGTAGATTAACTTACAATTTGTTTGTGTTTTTTTGTACCATTTCATTCAATAGTTTGTCTAGAAAAATATATTATCAAAATTTTTCTCTTTTTTTATTCCCCAATGAGGGAGGACCTAGAAATACTTCACTTATTAAAATTTGTTAATATTTTTTGTTGACAGAATTTGATAAAACAGATTAAGCTGATTATTTATTTATTTATTTTTATTTTGGTCAGATTTTGGTTAGCAAATATGTTTTTTGTTGTCCTGCAGTGCCGCCTAGTGGCTAATTTGTAACAAAAATGCGAGGTTGCCAGATGTTGTTTTTCTTAAAGGCAGCTTGGGTAAGATCATTTGAAGATTCATTGGTGCAACGTTTTAAATCTCAAGCTGAGACTTGAGTTCAAGACGGACTTGACCAAGTCAAGATCTGAGACTAGTTGGTGCAACTGGGCATTAGTCATTTTTCTTATAGGTGAATTAATTAATACACTTTTTAAAACAAAATGGCTATATCAATTTATTGAATTCATTTTATCATTCTGTTTTATTTAATCTTGGTTGAATTTTTTGCTTGATGGTCGAATCAGTCAGTTTGATTCATGGATCTTATACATGGATCACCAACTATTCCAAATCTAAGACAACAATACCAATATTGAACAGTTTTCATGAAATGATCACAATTTCTATGATCTTGAATAAGTGGAGATTCATGTTTGAAGTCCCATTGATTTTTAGGTTTCCACTCTCTTAGTAAAAATACATCCAAAAGTCTCGATCGCTCAATGGATTGCTAAAAAAATTATTGAATAGCCTATTTCGAGAAATATGTTTATTTAAAGAGATATTATAAATAAGCTTCGAATCGACTTGGAAATTCAGAATTTACAATTTAACTAATTAAATGGGAGATTTCCATTGATGATGGGCCAAACGTCTGGTACAGTAGCAAGTGGGAATCAAACCCGGGATCTCAAGCCCTATCCAGGGCATCGGTGAACAGCGGACCCTCGATTGGGTTTGAATCCAGCGAACGCTTGGACTCCCAATATAAATCTCACATTTAATCAGTAAAAAAATTATAGTATATAGGGTCAGTTTATTACATCTTTAAACATTATTTATCTTCTACACCCTACTGAAATAATAAATGTTCTAAGCTTAGCTATATTTTACTTTTTTTAAATGTAAAAAAAATATGTTTACGCAAGAAAAGCTTAGGGGATACCCAAAGGCACTGGAAGGTAATTTACTCGACTTTATCTCTATTTAAGTACGTGCCTTTTAGCGATAAAGCTCATAATCTATTTTAAAATATATGTTAAAACATTTCCTTTTTAAAACCCCTCACTTATACATTCATTCATGTTTAATATTTTTTTTTTTACAAATCTCTAAGGCAAATAAATTTCCAAAAAATAGGCCATCATGATAAAAGAATCTGTTATTCTCGTCTTATTATTATATCATGTTTACCCTTAATCTTGTATGCATATAGGCTTAATAAAAGTTTTGACTGTTTTGGGATTATTTTAATGTCACAATTTTAATAAATTAGTTTATGGTGCCGACCCCGCAGAGCCGAAAGTAAGCTAAATAATTTCTTAATTGGAAAACGGTGGGAGTCGCGTTAGTCATCCAGGCAATAAAAATAAAAAACTTAATTTTATAGACCATATTTCGAATGCCTGTTGTACTCATCATCTTGACAAACAAAATTGTCAGATCAATACAGATTAAAAATACAATATTTATTAATAATATTTCCATTTGGGTTCCAGATGTATGTCTGCGTTTATTTTTTTTTTTTTTTTGTTTTTTTTACAAAGGACATAAGAGTTTTGTTTAATATATTTGTGAGTATATTTATTTTGCTGGTGGCCCAAACGTCCCCTCTCCTGATTCCTGGGATCTCCAGTCTATCCGGGGTATGTTCTAGTGTTAGATGACCAATATAAATATGTCGGTATAACTAGGAGCTGACAAGTAAAAAATTTTTTCAATAAAGATTACTCCCTTGATAGAGAAATTGCCCTCCATATATCATACCTCGGTGTCAGAAGGGACACAACTCAAAAATCATTAATTTCAGCAAAACAATTTTTTTTTGCTTTTTTTGCCCTTTTTTGTGACCTTTTAATATATATATTTATTTAAAATAGCCTACAAATGATTCAGACACATTTAAATTTTTTTTTATCAATATGACATGTCTTAAATTTGAATAGCATACGGTAACCGAATAATAAATTTTATTCTATCTAGCGGAAACTAAGGGAATTTCTGCTGACCGACTGAGTGCGTTTTAGGGAAATGCGAGTTTTGCTAATGTGGTCGAAGGGCCCGTGGTCTGGTGCAATTGGAAGCAAATCGATGCCTCAGAGAGGCTGGAAATTCCCGGGGACGGTTTGGCCCACTCACAAATATGTTAAATAATCTACGACTTGTTAAGCCTGAATCGAGACATTTGCTGATTACTAAAATATAATTCAATTAAATAGGTCTCAAAAACGATTTAACTATGATTTTATTAATAATTTAGTAAACAAAATATTTGATAAGTGAATAAGTTGCAGAAACTGCCAAAGAAAAAAATATTTTTTCTTATTATCATTGACATTCCTACGTTTCATGAAATTCTGAATAAAATAAGAGGCATTTGTTAGTGCCTATAATGCCTATTTTGGCCGATTCTGGGTTTTAGTGCCTATTTCATCTATAAATGCCTTTTTTAGTGCCTATTTTAAGTTCAAATAGCCAATTTCAATTTTTTACGAGCTATACATAGCCTAAATTTAAAATTTTTTGAATTATCAAGAAAATATTTCGAGGGGGGGGGGTAAAGGGGTAATTACTCCCCCCCCCCGAGATTTGAAAAAAAAAAAAAGAATTTATTTTTAATGTAAAATTTTAAAAATTAGTACTTAAAAATTTGATTTCTATTTATATTCTGGCAAACAAGTACAGAATGAGCCTTTAAATTACCGAAATTAAGAAAAAATTGTGTGCTGTGCGACCAGTCACACCAGAATACCAAAAATAAGACATCAATTTTTAAAATTTTTTATATTATTTCTTAATTTCTGCCTTTTAAGTGCCTATTTTTACAATAAATGCCTTTTTAAGGGCCTATTTTAATAATTTTTAGTGCTTAGTTGCCTGCCTATTTTAAAGATTTTAAGTGCCTATAAATCCGAGCCCTAATAATCATACTAACAATTTGACAGCTTATCTGAACTGAAGAAAGGAACAATGAGCCACTCGATTAGTCAACATGTCTAAAAGAGTTTTATTTCTTAGCTGCCTGCACCTTATCCTTTTGAAGCCCTCGGGCTTGGTGTAGGGGTTGCGGGTTCGGATCCCATGCAGTCGGATGATATTATTCGTCGACGATTATAGAGAGCAAGTATGCTTTGGTTCAATACAAGATGTTTGTAAACGAAACGTGACGAGCACATTGAAATAAAATGCTCACAGCAAAACGTAAAGAAATATCCACATATTTGATTATTGCCAGCCAGCTTTGGAGATGGCCTAGGCCTTGGACCGAAACGTTAGCCCTGAAGGCGAAAATCTAAATAAAATAAAATTTGGCTGCAAACGTCTTATTATTTTTCTGAATCCATCACCATTAAGCCTACAGCCACAGCCCTTCAACAATTGAAATTTCAACTAAAATTTATATTAATTTTTTTTTTTTAATTTTATTTCGGATAGCTTTGAACCTATTTCTTCTATTCACCTCACTATCGTAATGAGATATATAAACATTTTCATATTATTTATCTCTATAATTTTGATTTCAATTTAAATCTACATATGGAAATGTAATAGTCAACAAATTGATAAAATTATTGATAAATGAATGATAGGAAAAATTTAGAAATTGATTCTTCTAAAAAGTGATGAGCGACTGACGTGTACTTTTTTTTTTTATTTTGCAACATTATTTAATGTCACTTGAAATCTTTATCTTTCGTTTCAAGTGAATTAATTCAATTATATGATAAATTCATTCATTGATTTATATATATATATATATTTATTTTTTTTAACTCTTACATAAATTTATAATTTAATTAAATATCAATTTTAAGGATTCCAAAGTGACGTTCACACTTAGTAAAGTTCCTTGAAAAAATATATTATTTATTAAAAATACAAATAAAGATATATATTCAACAAGACATGTGTTTTTTTATTGGTGAGGCCAAACATCAGATATATATGCCAACTAAAATTTTTTTTTCATTCTTGAACTAAGAAGGCCCTAATAATTAGGAAAAATTTCGAAGTCCAGGTTTCAATGAAAATATTCATTTCGATCAAACCTGAAACCATTTTGACTAGTTTCGTCGTATTTCCTGTACGTATGTATGTGTTTGTATGAATGTAGGCCTATTTATGCTAACTCATGACTATCACTGAATTTAATTTTTTCGTGAAAATTTTGATTGCGAATTTTTTAGCGCAAAAAAAAGTAGTTTTGTGAAACAAAATTTAATTTTTCAAAATGTTTTTGAGATATAGAATAAAGAATTTTTTGAAATTTATGGCAATTAACCGAGGCGATAAAGCAGTCACTTAAGCATATAATCTGAGTTGAAAACAATTCGAGTTCAAATCCATCTCCTGGCCTAAATTTACCCAATTCAATTTGAGATGCCTCCTTCTCAGAAAGGAAACATTACCAGGTGTAGTTTAATAGTTGTCCAAGCAAGGGCGGATCCAGAGGTGTTTCTCGGGGGGGGTAATCTGGTGTGACTCGTCGCACAGCACACTATTTTTTTTTTTAATTTCGGTAATTGAAAGGCGCATTCTGTACTTGTTTGCCAGAATATAAATACACATCAAATTTTTAAGGATTAATTTTAAAAATTTTACATTAAAAATAAATTTTTTTGCGAAAAAAGGTATTTTTTTCGAATCTCGGGGGGGGGGGTAATTACCCCCTCCCCCCTTGTATCCGCCCTTGCGTCCAAGGAAGTCATGTGTTGCACATATCAGATATTTTATTTCAATTCCTGTATAGGCCCGCCTACTGGCTCCCGTTTATTTGCACCAAATTCTTTTATACACACTTTGAATCCAGCCGACCTCTCTCTCCGTAGTCATCTTCGGTACACTATGAGGTTACTTTGTTTCGTTTCTCTAACTCCTCCTCCTATTGATTTATATCATGCTAGGTATTCCTATTTCTATTTTCACCTGGTCGCTTTCATCTCACAATAGGAGAGGGATAATTTTCTAGTTTGAGGATGGGCTTTGTACCCGTATGTAGCCTATTTTTTACAAAGTAAACTTTACTAAAAGATAATTCTTTATGTTCCTCACTACGTAGAGTTTCTAGGGCTAATTTCTTGTGGGATTTAATGTTATCATCTAGGATATTTTTGTTAAAATTACTCCATATGCAATTTTGTATCCAAATCTGCTGACACAATAATTCTTAAGAAATCAAAAGGTCAATAACTCCCCTCTTTATAAGTTTTGTAAAGAGATGACGTCATAGAAATTGAAGGCCTTATAGAGTGTTCAAATTCATGACTCATTTTGAGAATAAATCTTCCATTAAGCACTACCACAATTTAACTCAAATTTATATTATCCAAATAATTAATTAACAAATTCATAACTTTGGGGTGATCTAAATAAACACAAACTTTTCACAATATTACTTGTCTATTAAAACATATACCTGGTATATCTATCAGGTTAGAGATAAATAATGATTGTAAATACTTCCCACATTATCTTGTTAGTTATTTGGACTGTTTGTACGTAATTTTAGAATTGAAAGATCAGTGGGTCTCTCTGCTTCAGATCCTAGTTCTATAGATTTGTCACTTGACTAAATATAAAATTAAAAAAAAAAAAAAAAAGTATTGAATGGTAATGAGGTAATTAATTTAAAAAATGAACTTTTAATTCTCTCTTGTCTTTTTTAGCCGACTCCCAACGTTTCGGTTCCGTGAACATAATCGAACGTTCCTTCTTTAAATAGGCGGACATCGTTTAAATACTTTGAGAAATATTCCCATTTCAAAGATTTTTTTATTTAAAGAGAACTTATTAGTAGGCGTAGATATGTATGTCAAAATCATTTAGACCATTATGATTGATTATTATTTATTAAGGACGAGGATAAAATTAACATACAATTATAGAACTTTTAATTTTATAACTTTTAACTCTTTTATCGTAATATTAAAATTAGCAAAGAAACTTGTTTGTTTAATGAATTTTCCTTGAAATGTTATTTAATTTTAAATAGAAATATTCATTTCTGATTGATTTCACATGACAAGATTAATATATTTATATCACTACCTACTCATACTTTCAAGATTAAATTTCTCTAATTTCTATGAATAAATTACTTTATTATTAAAAAAAAAAATTGTTAGAAAATTATAAATAATAATTATTTTAAAACAGTTAAAAAAATATCATTTAATCCTTATATAAGGAACACCCAAACAGATGTCCAATGCATGAGAGTAGCATATTACAATTCGATGTAGTTAGTAATCTAGTAGAAGTATGGATTTTAATAATTCTTTCAAGTCGCTTCATTACAGTTTCGCAATGGAATGATCTTTCGGTTCATTTAAATAAAATGGTCATAAAATGACTGTACAGTCCGCGGGCTAACATAAATTCGTTAATGAAATGTAGATGAATTATATTCAAGTTTTCGAAAAATTAAAACAGCTATTGCTTATGCCTAATGGTCAGATGCACTACAAGACAGGTTGATTGAAGTCAAATTAACCAAAATGTTTGCCAAATCAATTAAATTCTGCTTTATTTCTTTGCGCCTTGATTTAATTTCGCAAATTTTTTATTTCTAATTTTATTATTTCTAATTCGATTTTCTCAAATATTGTGATTAAAATAAAACCTCTTTAAGAAGCCAAAGCTTATAATGGTCGATAGTTTTACTAACATCTATTCTCAGAATTTTTGAAAAATGGTGAATCAGAATTTTGTTCTTGATAGAACATTTTTTTTCTTTTTTATAGATTTTTTATTTTCTCAAAATCGAATTAGAGAAATTATTGAAATCGTCGAAAAATTCCACTTTGAGATTCTAATGACTCTCGACATTTTAAACCTCCCTGAACTCAAAAATATTTTTAAAATTATATGCCTGTGTGTGTGTGTGAGTGTGCTCGTGATCACGATTACCTAAAAACGCAAGCACCCATTTGGTTTATATATCTTACACTAAAATTGTATATTTGGACAGAAAGTCGAACTTTACCTAATAAATATTTTTTAGGTTTTGCAAAAATTTGAAAAAAAAAAAACTTATTTGGTATTTCAGTTGACATATTTATTATAAAATTTGATACAAATCTAAAATTGTAGAGTAAGATAATTGCACAATCTACATATGTAGATTATACGAGTTTTTTGTTTTGTTTTTAGGAAGGGCCTCTGACCATTTGAATATTTGAATATTTTATATATTAATATAAGAAATTATTTTCTTTAAAATTGAAAAAGTGATCGTTATAATGATATAATTTCTAAAGAAAATGACTATGAGCTAAAATAATTAAATTACCATGGCGTGGTAAAAGAATAAACGAAGGCTCGCACACCTGATAAAAATTTATTAAAATTTCATATCGCAGGTGGCCTTGGAGGAAGAATGTTGTCACTATTGTTAAACAAGGCTGAACCCGAGAAACAAGCATCTGAAATAATTTAAGTAGCCATAACGTGTCATCATTTTATGTTAATATGACCTTCGATTTCAGAATGGCAATAATAAAAAATCCTATCATTTATTGAAATTAAGATTTCTCTATCTGAGATTTGGATGCTGTTTTTTGAAAACTAAAACCAAATTGAAGGGACTATTATTTTAATCCTGGTCTTGACTTACAATAATACCCCTCGTGTTCCATCCCCCTCCCACCCCTTCATTGTCTGTACAGCGTTTTAAATTAATTGACTGAGAGAAGATAATCTAAGTGCATATGTCTCCCTATTTTTTATTCAAGACTGAGTCATTCATTCTTTCATTAGCTATTGTTAATAGGAATCAAGAGATTCAAAGTCTAGAACAATAGTTTGGCATTGGATTTATCTTAGCCCCTCCCCCCATCCTCACAAGAAAATATCTAGGTAAAAAAATAAAGCACAGGATAATTTTGGAAAGACTTCTCCCTCAAAGAGCATTTAGGGAACACTTTAAATTTAAGAAAGATTATCATATGGACCATGTTATGCAATGGTGTGTTAAAGACCAAAAAAATTAAAAATTGAGTTAAGCACGGAATATTGTTTCAAATGCTTTAATTAATAGTATTTTTTTTATGAAATATGCCCTAAAAAAATTTATATTTAATGTTATTTGCACAATTGACAAGAAAAATTATATATTTTTTTTTTTTATAAAAAAAAACACTCACTTTTTTCTCATTCACACTCACATTCACACACACATACACACAGTCTTTTTCGGCAACTTAGGCCATTTAAGACTTTAAACGATACTCGTATTTATTTAATATATATTTATTTGGGGTCCAGGCATTATTTAAAAATTATATAAACCAATGTAAACAAAACACTTTATTGTTGATTTTCTCAAAACTCGATGTTTGGCCTTTGACACACCATTGCATAACAGGGTCCATATATTCTACCAATTAAATTAAATAAAAATTCACTAGAATACTCCGATCCTGTTAAAATCTTAGGAGTTCAATTTGATTCTTCTCTTATTTCATAGAAACATGTAGCGAACATTTCAAAAAGAGTTCTAGGAAATTCTACCAATTTAATAGGACCAAGCCCTCGGGGCTTGGTGTAGGGGTTAGCGTGCTAATCTCATATATAAAAAGTCGCGGGTTCGGACCCCAGGCCGTCCGATAATTTTATTTAAGCTATTTGGATACCAAATGGCTTAAATAGAAATGCCTGGGACCTCCAATAGATATATTTAAACATACGAGTATCGTTAAAAGTCTTAAATGGCCTAAGTTGTCGAAAAGACTGTGTGAATGTGAGTGAGAATGAGAAAAAAGTGTGAGTGTTAAAAAAAAAGGACCAAAGATCTATCACCTTTTCCAATAAGAAAACGTATTAATCTTTTCCCCAATTTGATTAGTGTTCCTTGGTGTACAATGATGTGTCAAAGTGTTCGATGGTGTTCATTGAATTGTCAAAGGAGCATTGTTGGAAATTGAATAGGGCTCTTAATGCTTGTATACAATTCATTTTTGATATACTTACTATTAACCACACTTCATACTCTAACTAACTCCGTTGGCTGAAGTTGCCTAAAGGACGGAAGTATACGCTTTTTAAGCATAAAAACCTTTTTGAGAGATATTTGAATCATTTATTTCAGAAACCATCTAAGTGCGCTTTTTTCAACTTTCGGAAAACTAAAGAAAACTGTTTTGCAGCTTAAGTATAGGTCTAGTCCCCTTCAAATATTTTTTTACCAAATCAAAAACAAGCTATTGGGATAATCTAAAAGATGTATTTACCTTTAAATTGTACAGTAGCACCAAAAACACATCATTTGAAATTTTGTCGCTTAGGTGGTTTCTGAAATAAACGATTCATTTAAGGGTAAGGTTTTCGAGATAGAGAGAGAGCTCATTTCCAATTCTTTTGTCATTAAAAATTTATTACCTACCCAATACTTGACTTTCTTTTTTCAAATTGGAGGAATCTTTCGAGTCCTTTTCCACGTAGCATCACAAAATTTTTATCTAGTTCCATTTTTTTTCTCTTTGTCCTTGAACTTAGAAGGGACACAACAAATATGTACCTTTTTTTGAGACCCTATGTCACTTATCTTTCATCTGACGTAGATTTCCTGATATAATATCCGTAATGGAAATGAATTTTGATTAAAACCAATTAGGGAAAATTTAATTTGACAGACGATATCATCCCCTCTTGTGTTCATTTAACTTACTTCGAAAATTAACCTAAAAGTATCTGTAATTTTTTATATTACAGGCTCATACTATCAATAGTCTAATTTATAATAATCTATTTTAATAGAAGCCTTTTTCTTAAAATAAATATATCCTGACCATTTTCTTGTGAATTTATTTTTTCTTGCAATAGTTTAAAAAATGATTTTTTTTTTCTTTTTGTCACCTTTGGGCCTATATAGACTATAAATTATACCTTGATTTAATTACGATATACTCGTATATGATTCAGGCACATTTATTAGTATTCGGATTAATAAATTTTTATCAGACTACCTGGAATTCAAACCCCCCACCTCTTGTCTTTTAAAAGTTTCAATAGTGACCTTGTCGCTATCTCTAACAGGGAAGGAGGAATAAAAAAATGATAAATCCTTAAATATTAACTTAATTAAGCTATCAAAATTTTAAAGTATATAGTTTAAATTTTTCAATTTACCGGTAGTTATTATTATAGAGATTAAAATTTAGGTTTGATATCTCATCATCATTAGTATCAATAAAAATGTAATGAAAATTTTTCATTGATAGCTTGGGAAGGAACATTTTGAACTGGAATGATTAACAACTCAAATGCTAACATTTTGCATTTTAGAAGTGAATTATTTTTATTTAATCTCCTGAAATTAAACAAAATTAGTATAGCGTGTATATTTATTAAATAAATAGGCCCATTGTTCAGTCACAAAATTCACGTACGTCAACCAATAAGTATTTCTAATATTTTGTGATATGTTAATGATTATGAAAATGAGTCTGTGTGGGGAGGCTTATATTAATTCTAGCCAATGGTGTGCTATGTTTGTCTGGGCATAGCGTAGGCCGACGTTATTGATCTGGCTGCTGCTGCAGCCCCAGCCATCCTTCCCAAAAAAGGGAAAGGGAGAGAGTGCTTTCCCCTTTCATTTTGCAGCCCTAAAACCCATCCAACCAACCCCTGGACTGGAATCTGCCAGCACCCTCACATACACTCGCAAATATAGAGTAGATACTACACACAGGCCATTCACCACAATTGCATCGTACTCACGCTTTACGTACGGTACGGTACAACACGAAAACATTTGTTGTTCATCTCGATTAAAATTCGTACTAAATATTTATTCATTCATGTCAAAATCCTGTCAATCTAACATCTGGCTTTTTATTTACTCTTTTGTAAATAACATTCTGTCAAAAAAAAAATTAAACGAATAATTTGAGCAATTCTTTCATTCTTCTAATAATGCATAAGAAAATAACAACTGATTAATTTAAAAAAAAAAAATAGTTTTTTCAATAAAATTCTCTGTTTTCTTACGGCAATATTATTAGTACAAAGCAAAGCATGTATTGAATAATTTCATTCATCTTTGCTTACTGGAAGGTAGGCAACCCAAACGATTTACTCATAGGATTTTCTTACAGAGCTCCATTAGAATAGACCAAGGCATATTCAGTTGTTAATGCTTAAAGAGATTAAACAACTGCGCCTACTGAGAAGTCTAAAAAAGTTCCGGAACAATTAACAAAAAAATTCATTGGTGATTTGGGTTGCATATCTTACAAAAAACAAGGGGTCACTTCACTTCATAGGAGACCAATGTTAAATTATTAAGTGCGTTAAAAGATGTCACTGTTCTGTTCTTAAACAGCGATTACCTCGGGATAATTTTGTGGTTCGGTTAAAACCAGGATGTTTAAAACCGTTCTGGTTTTAATCCAATTTTTTCCCAGTGGTTTTTATTGAAATAAACAAATAAATTTCATAAATATAGTATGCTTATATTTCGGGAAATTACATAATTACATAAAACATAAATCATACAGAAATTGAAGATCTAAAAAACTGAATTTAAAAATAACTAAACATAAATTTTATATTTACAGGAATTTCGGACCAATAGTTTCAATTAAAAGTTGAAAGTTATGAAACTTTCTGTTACATTCGCTAATTGTAAGATGTGTTCTGCTTGTTACACTAGATTTTATGTGTCAGGATATATATATATATTTTTTTAATTTAATTTTTTCCCTTTTGACCAGTGCCATGGTCAAAATCTAAAAAAAAGTGTTTTTTTATCCACCTTGACTTACCCCCTTTGGTACTTCCACTAGAAAAGCTCAAACCATTATCAACTTTAATTCTCTTTTCTTAGCTTTCTATTTATCAACATTTTTATTTCTTTAGCTTATAGATAGATTTCTTCTTTAAAATAGTTGAGAACTCTTCATAATAAGTTTGCAATAAATTCATCTTACGTTAGAGGAATAAAATGTATTATGTATATTCGTATCACGCATTGGTCTTATCCATTAAAGCGTTAGGTTAGGGGTGTTATTATCTGGGTCCTGATAAAATGACTTGCGCGCTTCTCCCTTAATGGGCAAATTTTAGGTTGGGCTCAAATAATGGGTACGTGCCTCTTTCAGAGAATATTACTCTGAATATTGATTTTTACTATTACCTAATAGAAGAGAACTATAAAATGGTTATGAAAATCTACGCAGGTGTTATAGCTAGATAAAAGTCATAAATATTGACGTTGACTCCTCTTTTTTGAGATAACATTAACGTTTCTTTATTTTTTTATAATGAGATGTTGTAAAACCAATGAAGCAAAAAAAGATGAGGATCAACGCGTTTTTTCTTTTTCTAACGGCTTATGTCAAGGATGTGGCGACCGGATGAATAAGATAACATTATTTCCGTTTCATTCACTTTTTTGATAAATATTAATACAAATCCTAGAACCTTATTTATTTAATATATAAATAAATAGTTATTTGATTGGTTTTCTTTTGATAAATACTTAAATATAATATACTCGATTGTATTTGAATTAATTTATTTTAAGCAAGGGGTATTTTTCAATTTTATATTAAAAAAATATAGAGAGCACTTCAAAGTCAACTTTTTAACTATTTAATGAGTCCTTTTATTAGGAACCGACCGAATATTCGGTTTCGGTTACGGTTTCGGCCAGTTTCGGCCAAAAATCATGGTTTCGGCCGTAGTTTTGGTTTCGGCCAAAAAGCGGCCGAACCTTTCGGCCGGCCGAAACCAGAGTCTGAAAAAATGGGATGAGACTCGCATGCAAAAAAAAAAAAAAGGTTAAATAATTTGCTCTTGAGGGAGAAAAAAATTTTAGTCTCCCTAAAAAAAAGGTAAAATGATTTTCACGGGAGGGGAAAAAAATTCAAAAAAAAAAAAAAAGGTAAAATGAAAAAAAAATTTTATAGGAAATACAAGTTTCGGTTTCGGTTACGGTTTCGGCCGAAACTAAGGTTGAGGCCGAATATTCGGTTTCGGTTTCGGCTGAAAATCTTGTTTCGGTCGGACCCTACCTTTTATAAATGAAACTTTTTAATAAAATTAATATTCAACGATTATGTTTAAATAATACCTGCCCAAGGGCGGATACAAGGGGGGGGGGTAAAGGGGGTAATTACCCCCCCCCCCGAGATTCGAAAAAATACCTTTTTTTTTGCAAAAAAATTTATTTTTAATGTAAAATTTTTAAAATTAATACTTAAAAATTTGATGTGTATTTATATTCTGACAAACAAATACAGAATGCGCTTTTAAATTACCGAAATTAAAAAAAAATAGTGTGCTGTGCGACGAGTTACACCAGATTCCCCCCCCCCCCCGAGAAACACCTCTGGATCCGCCCTAGTACCTGCCATACATGCCTGAGGCGGTTCCTCGCCTTTACCAAAGATAAGTGAATTATAAAATTCTATAAAATAAAATTACAATGTTTAAATAAATACAGTGGCAATTTTTTGGTGAGGGGTTGTACTGTATTTATTCAATAATAGGCGAAGCCGCAGTGACAACCATCCAAAATACAGGTGTTCCATAGGTGAAAATTATAAATTCTTCAAATAATTTTTAATATTTTATTAAAAGTTTTAGGCTGACTGTTTTTGCAAAGTTATACAGTTCCGATCACATGAATCATCGTCGGAGCCTGAAAATTGCCTGAATATACTGTATAATATTCCTTCTCATTTTTATTACATTCAACAATCTCTCTGATTTTTAGATGCTTCATGTGATCGAAACTGTATAACTTTGCAAAAACAGTCAGCCTAAAACTTTTAATAAAATATTAAAAATTATTTGAAGAATTTATAATTTTCACCTACCGAACACCTGTATTTTGGATGGTTGTCACTGCGGCTTCGCCTATTATTGAGTATTATATTCTCCATCACAGAATCCTGAAAAATAGTACTGTATATATTTCTTAATGGGTCAGATATGAATATTTATGTGAATTGATTGAAAGGTTCCACATGATATGCTGTGCGACCAGTCACACCAGACCCAGGCTTTATTTTATTTGAAAGATTAAATTATTATTATTATTATTATTAGACTTAATTCACTAGTTGATTCCCAATGCTTTTCAATGGGGCAAATCTTCAATTTTCAAAAAAAATTTTTAATTGCAAATTCATAAATTTTTTGACCCAAATAGGGATTTGAGGACCAAGCACTCTCCATAAAATTCTCTAAAATGGTGGCATCCAAAATTTCGAGAGAAGTTGGTCAACTAGAGCTTGATGTTCGAATAAACAGCAGACAGACAGACGGAACGAACAGACTCTCGATTATGATTATTATATAGTCTATATCTAATAGAAAACTTTAATTTTATTATTAAATTTATTGAACATGACTGTAAAAGAATTTCAATTAACTAAACCGACAAAATAAAACAGCTTATTTCATCCACACATGTGGACCACTCGTTCCCATTTTATTGATAAATCAGTCTCATCTGTCTGTATGAGTTGTGTTAGACGTTTTTGTTCTATGTTTCTTTAAAGATCTGATAATGACGTCATTTCTCCCTTGCAACCAATTAAACTTACAAGACTCTAATTAAAAAAAAATAAAGAGAAAAAACTAACGGAACGTCAGTCAGCCAAGTGAATATTTTATTAATTTGAGAACTCTCTCAGAGACTTCTTAACTCCAATGAATTTATAAATTCAGATTCATTTGGCAAATATGCTATCAAACTTAACAAAAAAATAAATATAGGGGGAATAAACGAGTCTACACATAAAGAGCTTCGAAGCGTGCTCTTGGTTCGTGTCAAATATATTGTAAATAAACTGTAAACAACATGTATAGAAAAGAGAATTCATCCCCAGGCTCTGGTAATAATCCCTCAACAGACCTGAATATTCTTTAATAAATTTAATTGAAAGCTAAGCTCTTCATAGAATCAAGAATTTTTGAAAATATTTGTGGACACACAAGGACTTATTTTATAAAAATCTGGTGTGACTGGTCGCGGAGAAAGTTGTGTTCTGTTCTTGTCACTCCAGATTTTTTGTGTCGAGATATATTTAGTTCCGCTGATATATTAAAATTAAAGATATAAAATTTATAGGTGTGCCCTCGAGGTTAGGTGTAGAGGTTAGCATGCTAAACTCGTATATCAAAAGTCGCGGATTCGGACCCCAGGCAGTCCGATGATTTTATTTAAGCCATTTGGATACCAAATTAAATAAGAATGACCCCTAATATGTATATTAATCTCAATAACGGATATCGTAAAAGTTTTAAATGGCCTAAGTTGCCGAAAAGACTGTGTGTATGTGTGTGTGAGTGTTAAAAAAAAAAATAAAGTGTGTTTCAAACAATTTTTGGGGCAAAATGAAAATATAAATTTTAAAGAGAACCTAAAAAGTAACTGATTTTTGAATTTTAATCAAAATTGTCAGAGATAATTTTGAAAAAATCAAAAAAAACTGAAAAAATACATCAGTAGTACTCGAGATATTTGGGTGATACTGTATCAATCTGATACTTTTTCGTATCAGGAACACAAAACGGGTACGGGCGAAAAGTATCAGATACTCGAGTATCAGGAAATAAAAATTACCGCAGGGCAGAAAAAATTTCGTCCTAAAAAAAAAAAAAGTTAAAATCCTTTACATGGACGGGAAAGGGCGGAAAAATATAGTTTCGCAAAAAAATTTTTTTTGCAGGGCGGCAAAAGTTTGATTCCGCAAAAACAAAATTTTTCGCAGGGCGGAAAAAATTTGTATCGGTATAAGTATCGGGTACGAACGAGTACAACTACTACCAGATACAGCAAAATCGAGTACCGACCCATCCCTAATCAGTACTAATACTTTTTGAACGATTTTTTTTCAAAAGGGTCGTGTTACGTCCCAACGAGATACCTCACTTAATATAAAATTACAACCTCCTACCTCTTTTCATTCTCGAGATATTTTGTTCACAGACAGACTATGTCGCGAAAACCACTTTTTTGGATTCAGGGAACCTCAAAACGTGTATATCCATCAAAATCTCGACATCGAATTTTTGACATGAATCCAATACTTTCTCTCTATATATATATATTACATATATACATAGGTAAGAGAAAGTAAAAAATTAGTTTGAGGCTCAAGTTTGCTTTTGTTCAGCACTCTTTCTTTTTATTTCAAGACTTAGAATAGAACAATCAAATAAATGTAAAAGTCAAATGTTTTTCTTCATCTTGAGATTTAATATTCAGTTTTAATTCCATTTAAATGAAGGCTATTTATTAAAACCTAGGGAATGGTTTGATGTACAATTTTCGTTGCTTTTCTTTTCATCTAGACAATGAATTTATTTAGTTAATGAAGACAATAACACTCACTTTCCAAGTAATTTACTCCTCCACCCTTTTTCATTTACCCCAGAGGCTTTTAACTCTTTTTGTTTCCATGGTAACTTCACCTTTAATGATCGTTTTAAATGCTTTGTAGGTTCCAAAAAAAAATTCATTAGCGTAAGATAATCAAAATTAAAAAAAGTAAAAATACACAAATGTAAAAAAATTTATTATAATTTACATTGACAAAGAATCTAAGAATCTCATGTTAATGTTATCATTTTCTCTAGCGGGTCGCTTATAATTTCTGCGAATTTCTCTCACGCATATCCAAGGTGACATCTGAGAGGATTCCATTACCACAGGGCTCATTTCTTTAAAAACAATGTTATTTATTTTTCTAATGTCTTGGCATCCTAATCTTTTTGTTTATTTAACAGATAACGCCAGCTAGTTTCTTCTTAGATTTCGACCCTAGTCTTATTCTTTTTAGAAATAAAACTCAAATAATAAGACATTGGGGTTGGAGAATAAAAACCAGCAGATTAGTCGCTCCACCTGACGTCCTTTATTTGGCAAATATTTCGACGCATATGACATGCATCATCCTCAGTGCCGCGAAGATGTAATAGGCGGGCTTGGTCCAAAAATTATTTAAAAACCTTAGGGGCGTCATACATGTTTTTTATGAGGTGCTTTCTTTAAGCTGATGATCGCTCTGATGCATGATTGATATTTAAATAATTTTTGGACCAAGCCCACCTATTACATCTTCGCGGCACTGAGGATGATGCATGTCATATGCGTCGAAATATTTGCCAAATAAAGGACGTCAGGTGGAGCGACTAATCTGCTGGTTTTTATTCTCCAACCCCATTATTCTACTCATCCCAGCCTACTATATAATCTGCATAATACGAACATTTTAAAGTATAGTAAAAAAAAAAAAAAATCAAAAATATATTAATTCTAGTAATTCTCCTATCTTTCCTATGAAGCATAAGAGTAAAGTGTGCTTCAAACAAAATGAGGGCAAAATGAGAATATACATTTTAAAGAGCATCTAAAAAATAATTTATTTTTGAATTTTAATCAAAATCGATAGAGCGAATTTTGAGAAAATCGAAAAAACTGAAAAAGTACATCAGTAAAGTACTAGTATTATTTGGCCGATTTTGTTCAAAAGCTTCGTGTTACGTCCCAGGGGGAGTGCCTAACTTAAATATAAAATTTCAATCTCCTAGCTCTTTTCCCTCTTGAGATATTTTGTTCACAGGCAGACACACAGGCCATGTTGCAAAAACCACTTTTTTTTGATTCAGGGGACCTCAAAACGTGTATATCCATCAAAATCTCGACATCGAGTTTTTGACATTAAACCAATACTTTCTCTGTCTATATATTAATATATACTGTATAGTGGTAAGAGAAAGTAAAAAGGAAATGTCAAAACCAATTAATTTTAATAAATATTTTTGCAGAAATAGGGGCTCCTAAGAGAATAATATGCAAATTTCACATTCATTTAAGTGTACTGAGTGTGAAGATAGGCGGTATGGTCCTGAGCCTGATGGAATGTCAAGGTCAGCTCACTTCAGCCTGGAGCCAACGCCCTCTTTGAGGACGACATCATTGCACTCAGATAGGGACTTTTGCTCCCCTATATTTAAGAAAATATTTTATTTTTAACACATTCATTTGTATTCAAATTTTATTAGAAATAATGCTGATTAAATTGAATTTATTTCTCTCCTTAATCAAGTGTTTGTTCTTTAGTAGAGAAATTTTAAATGAATCATATATGATTTAGTAAATAAATTTAATTAAAAAGACCCATGGGGACCTACACTCTCTCCCTCAAGGATCAACTTACTGGACCAAATGGTCAAATTTTAGGTTGACCCCTATGAAAAATGTTTCTTATTTTGACTCGTAAACCAAGTATAATAATTATCATAATTTTTTTTTGTTTAGTTTTACTTTGAATTATTAAAAAAAAAAATATTTTGCGATAATATATTATTCTCAAAGTCAAAATCTCACACTATAGTAAGGGATTTTAACTTATACATTGAACTTTATGAAACGATTGCATATTATATTAATTATTTTGATAAGTGGCATGTTTATTTTTCATTTTTTGTTTAAATTTATTTATTTTTCATTAAAAAAGAGTAAACTTTTTTTTAGTCTCCCGGCATCTGAGGCCATAAAAAGTTTAAACGATAAGATTACGATATTTTTGAATTTTGGCCTTGCGAGGGGGCAAGCAAAATAAAATAATAATATGTAATTAATTATTGATATTTTACTAAATTTATATTTCGATATTTTAAAATATATCTATCTCATCAAAAAATATTTCCTTACGATTTAGTTTAAAGGACAAGTGTTAATGACTTATAAAAACATTCGTAAAATTTTTTCCTTATTCTTTCATCTTGAGAAAAAATAAAAACAATTGATTATTGTTACAATAACAAGGGATTCTATAGCCTATATGTATATGATCGAGAGAGAGTGAGAGAGGGGGAATTTAACTTCCCGTCCAGTGAGTCGACAGGAAATGCTTCTAAGGGGGATTTGAAAAAGGGACTCATGCTCACATTCCAGCTCTAGACTCCTTAAGGCTCTTAGAGATAGACACCAAAGACAAAAAGTTATATTGATATAAAATTAATTCTATAGCTTCATTATTTCCGACCCTTCATCTAATTGCTATTTTTTCTTAGACATCAATATTTTCTTTTAATAAGCAACTCTTTTCTCAAATTAAGTTTCCAATATTTTAAATAAATTGGTTGGAGAGATCAGAAGGATTACTCGTATTAATTTGCAGATGGTAGTGCAGGAATAAAAAATTCGAAGAATTTTATCGAGGATATTTATTATTATTTATTTATTTTTTATTCCTGCACTACCATCTGCAAATTAATACGAGTAATCCTCTGATCTCTCCAATCAACTAATCTTCTCGTGCTGTTTCTTCTTCTTTCTATTTTAAATAAAGATTATTTTTCAGAGAGTTTGGGTTTATTTTATCAAAATCAATTATTTTTTAGATGCTCTTTCAAATGTATATTCTCATTTTGTCCTGAAAATTGAATCGTTTATTTGAGAAAGGGCACATATCACATTTTTTTACAAACAGTTTTTTTTTATGAAATGGGTTCTGTTGGTGTAGACACATTTGTTGTTGGCACATCTCCAACTGTGTTCTAATGGTTTCTATGGAGCACTGAAAATAGCGTTTGTTTGAGAAAAGGCACAAATTCTGGAGCAAAAAAGCACTTTTTGTCTGAATTTTTAAAATGTGATATGTGCCCTTTCTCAAATAAACGATTCAATTGTTTGGAGCACACTTTACTCTTGTACTTCATAGGAAAGATAGGAAAAATGGTTGCCATCGTAACTAAATATAAATATTTTTCTATGTTTATAAATTTTACAGCTTATCAATGGAAAATAAATATATCTCGACACAAAAAATCTGGCGTGACAAGCCCAGAACAACTTTCGATTATCGAAGCTAGAGTCCCACCAGATTTTTTATTTCATTATTGTTTTAATCTTAAGGTAGTGGATTTGCAGCCAGGAGAATAAAAAAACTATTTTTGATTTCTTTTGGTCGACGTTTCGGACGCCAATCGCGTCCTTCTTCGGGACCAAAAATTGTTAAAAAGCACACATGGATTTTGTTGTGGCATGTATAAACTATTTGAACAATATTGACAAAGGCATTCTTTTGTGTAAGTAAAGAGCTCTCTGTGTGTTATTTTTTCCAATTGAAGCATTTATAATATTTTATACATGCCACAACAAAATCCATGTGTGCTTTTTAACAATCTTTGGTCCCGAAGAAGGACGCGATTGGCGTCCTAAACGTCGACCAAAAGAAATTAAAAATAGTTTTTTATTCTCCTGGCTGCAAATCCACTTCCTTAAGATTAATAAATAAAGCCATCTTACACTTTTATTATTGTTTTATTAAGTGAGTGAATAACGTAATATCTTAACCTACCCTAATTGACCTCGTCACTCTGTATCTAATCAGATAAGGTGTTCATGACCTAATTTTTATATTAAAGTGTGGATGTTTACAAAACAAAGGGACAATTTTCCTTAAAAAAAAATTCACTTTTTACGATGGAACATTAAAAATATTAATATATTAACACCTAATATAAAAATATATTCTAATCAATTGAATGATCATAAACAAGTAGACATTGAAATCAAACCATAGCTTCCATTTTCCGGCTTAAAATTAAAAAAAAAAAAAAAAAAAAAAAAATTGAAAATGGGACGAATAAAGAAAGGAATTTTTTTTAGTAGAAATAATATTAATTAATTAATCGATGATATTTTTATTTTATTTTATACTTTTATACCCCTTTCAAATGGCCTTCTTTAAACTAGCTAAAATAAAGATTTTCATGAAATAAAAAGACGTTAAATTTACGGGACGATAAAATATTTTTTCGTTTAAAAAATTTTATTTTTAAACGCATTCTTCACAAATTTTAGTGGACAAATTATATTCCTTTAATAATAAAGTAAAAAAAATAGATTTTTTTTTTTGAATTCATTCCTTAGTCATTCATTAAGTTAATTTTATTAAGGTGAGGTTATTTAGGTTTTTATGAATTACATTTATGAAAAAATAAATTTTTTATTTTTATTTCACCTAAAAACGTCAAATTCCACGCTAAGCTGGTTAACTATACAAGAAAGTTGACCTATTTAATCAATTGCATTTGGGAGATGCTTAAGCATTAACTAAAGATCATTGCACTTTCTATCTACGTCTTTCTTTTATATAAATCTCAATTCAAATCATGAGGTCACTATTTAAATAATAATATTTAAAATATTCTTTTTTTTTTTCTGTTAATTTATCAAATAGAATGGGTATATTTTTATTAGTTTAACATGGAGGATCACTGGAGGTTACAAATATAAGTATGTCTTTATTTTAATTTTGTTAAGCGCCCAATGGAAACCATTCATTGATTTGGACAAAAGTCATTTTTTGTTTCATTAGGCGAAATGCATAACAATTAAAAAAAATACTCTCAGGAGAGTGAATACGATACAGGATAAAATTATCCTCACCTCTTCAGCATCTGAGCAATAAAAAAATGATAGAGATTGACTAGAGCCTAGAAGTAATGATATTGCAGATAGGATTTTAAAATTCAAAGTATGTTGGTTACAATGAAATTTATTTGAATATCAATTGGTACTGTATATGCGTGTAGGCCTATAAAAGATATTGTAAATAAAAAAAAAAAAAATTTTGTTTAAAAGTTTTCAGGTCTTTTTCGGGTTTCAAAACTTATTTTGACTCTATTTATTTCAATTGATTGGATAGAAGAGAGGCGAAATCTCTATCGCTGTGTTCCAGATTTACTTGATAGTTATAAAAAGGCCGGAATAACTCTTTCTCGCCTTGGGCCAAAGCATAGTTGGTAGAGTAACTGCCTCTTGTGCTAGGTCAAGGGTTCGCAACCCGTCTCATGAGACAAAAATTTATTTCAACTAAAAAATTGAAATAAATAGAGACGGGGTCTAAATGCCCTACAAAAAAGGCCTTAAATAAATAAAAAAAAAAAAACTCACTCTTCCTCTCTCCCCTAACATTGAACCGAAATTCTTTGTATCAACACCCAAAATTATTATTTACATTTTTTTTTTTCATAGAATGAACATTTTTTCTAAAAAAAAAAAAAAAAAAACAATTAGAATTGTAATCGATATTAAAATTCTAGAAAAAATTATCTTACAGATAATCCAGAGGAAGAGTGGTATGTGTTAGAAAAGAATTTCAACATGCTCCTGTGTTTTATCATTACTTTTCTATAAAACGAGGATAAAACATGACCACAAAAGAGTTACTCTTTCAAAATAGAATTGCGTAATAATCCTTTTAATATGTTTGACTAATGAAATAGGAATGTTACATATTGAATAATATTATCATCATATTTGGAGAGATTTTGTGTAAATACTTGAAATTGAATATATGTACATTTTTATTTTTTAACTTTTTAAGAAACTTAAACTCAACTATTTTTAGAATGCATAATGTATCGGAAATGGAAGACTGGCAATAATTATATTTTGTAATTTTTTGCAGAGTTGTTGAAAATGGAAGAAGACAAAAGAGAGTTCCATCTTCCCTGCAATAGATGTATGCATATTGGATGGCCATTATCGATGGGAGGTGAGTTATTGCTTTCCTTTGACTCCTTGCTCTCAAAAGTAACACCTTTGTCTCTTAACCAAGTAATTATAGAAGCTGCCAAAATATTATTCCAAACTTATTATGCATATTAATTACTTTGAATAAATAAGAATGGATAATGATTATCATATATATGAATTCGCCATCATAATTAAAAGCAATGTATGACCAAAAAATTTATTTAATTTATATATCTTGCAATTTAATAGACTATTCTAATTAGTTTTGTAATTTTTACAATCAAGCGAAAGATGACATATTTTTTCAAAAAATAAAAAAACACTAAGGATTACAATCATTGATAGATTTATTAATGGCTTTTATAAAAAAATTTGTTTTATTATTATTTTAAAATCCTTCTCATATAGGACTCTTTACGAAACTGTGCGCCGTGCAAACTTTCCTATACAAAATTTTATATTAAATTTGGCTAAAATAATATTTTTTTTTTTGAAGGAAGTATATAGCTGAGTGTTGATAATCAAATAGGGATAATAAATGAGCAAGCAGCTAGTTATATTTCAATTTATTAATAAACCAGGGCCAGGTTAATGTCTGAAAATACATATATTCCTCGCCAAGTTATATTGGGCATACACAATTGCATGTAGCTTAATCATGACAATGCCTCAAATTATGTTCTTATCATTACCATGGACAGAGTCTCTCTGTCCATGTGTATGCCCAATATAACTTGGCGAGGATTATAACTGTTATGCATTTTATTTTCAGACATTAACCTGGCCCTGAGGATGGTCCCATATGTGACCGAAACGTCGGCCCTGGTTTATTAATAAATTGAAATATAACTAGCTGCTTGCTCATTTATTCTTCCTATTTGATTAAAATAATCTTGGAAATTCAGGAAATTTTTAATATTATTACTTTATAAAATGTCTTTAATTTTTTGCTATTAGTCTATAAATTAAAGCAGTAGTTTTAATTATTTATCAATTAAAATTGCAAATATAACATTGGGCGTCACGGAAAAATTCTGATATACCTATTAAGGGCGCCGGGAACCGAAAAAGTTTGGGAACCACTTTCCTTGAGATTAAACTTCTGACCCCTGATTGGTAGACAACCAATGCATTAAGGTTTTTTAAGCAATATTTCGTTCTTTTTAAATTTCAATTTTATCTATTGTATTTTTTAATTACTTTTTTTTTTAATCGATTTAAACATAAATTATTAAGATAAATATTTTCATTTGCTGACAGTTTTTTTCTACAAGGTTTTTTAAGTTTAACTTTTTTTCTCTTTAAAAAGTTTTCTAAACACTTTAATTTATTTTTTTATATAAATATATGTATAATCTAGAAATATTTTTTTTTATTGACGTGACAACGTCTTACAAATCATGTGTCTATAGTGGCATGTTAGAGGGTAATGCACGAAAAAGTTTATTGGCTTGAATAACTCCTCTGTCTTAAGAGGTATAATTATGAGAAATATACGGTTAGAAAGAATGAGTTTTCAGCTAAAGATTTCACCATTTATTTTTTTCCTATCATTTTTATTTTACCGCGCTGCGGTAAATTCTAATTTGAAAGTTTAAACCCCTGTAGATTCTGAATGGCTAATCAGATCAGACTAAATGGGATGTCCTTTAGTGCAGAAAGATAACCTCTAATAGAATAAATAAAAAAATCCCGAGTAATTAACTCCAAAATTGGTTTTTTCTCGAAAAACCTCATTTTTTAGGCAAAAAAATATCGAAAAATAGCCCTATTTGTGTAACGCCTAGCTACTTGACCATAAAAGCTACATTAAATCTAAATATAGTTTTAGAAAGAGTGGTTCAATACCCCCAGGTAGATTCCGAATGGCTAATCAGATCAGACTAAATGAGATGTCATTTGGTGCAGAAAGATAACCTCTAATAGAATAAATAAAAAAATCCCGAGTACTTAACTCCAAAATTAATTTTTTTTTCGAAAAACCTCATTTTTTAAGCATATGTCGTCCTTAATGGATAAAAGTTTGGCCCCACCCATCATATATTGTTTCAATGAAAATGTTTGAACATGTTTATTTATGAAAACAAACTACTAGTAAAAAAAAAAATAAAAACAATACTTTCTCCCTTATATTTCAATATAGGTAAGAGAAAAAAAATTCCTTGAAATCAAGCAAAAGACGTTGTCAACGTTAGTAAGCCAATCCGGCAGTGTAGAAGACACAGCTAACACCTAATTTTTTTTTTAATATTAAGTACCGGCAGGGGCGTATATAGAAATTTCTTTTTTTTCGGGGGGGGGAGGCGAACTCAAAAAATTTTTCTGCGGAAAATTTTTTATTAGAAACCATATTTTTTTTCACACGAAATTTTTTGCGGAACATTTTTCCTATTGCGGGAATCAAAAGTTTTCCATCCGCAGGAAAAATTTGTTGTGCTGATGTCTGTATATTCCTATATATGTATATGTGTTTGGGAAATTTCGGGGGGAAAGCGGCCCCCTTATATATGCCCCTGAGTACCGGTAATATTTAAAATAACTTTAGCACACCACTAATGAGGGTCTTCTCCCTTTGAATGTGACAATGATGAATTGTCATGCTAAATGAAACCTGTACTTAGGAAATAAATAGTCATTTCTTAGTTCGCAATTTCTAGGCCAGGATACGCATCGTCTTTTTTTTACTGAGTCATAAAATAAGAAATAATTAAACGTAAGACAGATAGAGGTTTGTTCTTCGGAGTTCCGCGCTAATTCCCATCGCAAGAAGACCGAACCACTTCAACTAACATGCCATGTCAATAACCTAGAAAAAAATGCGTCTGCACTGAGTTGCGTTCCCAAAAAAAGGACATATGGGTGTCTCCCCCAAAATACAAACTGCAGACGTCTGGCA
>JAKCPI010002894.1:0-46040 GCA_023213315.1 Euborellia annulipes
TATATATATATAGCTCTCGGGCTTGGTGTAGTTAGTAGCGTACCAAATGGCTTAAATAAGAATTCCTGAACCCCAAATATATATATCATGAAAATACTAGTATCGTATCGTTTAAAGTCTTATACGGCCTGAGTTGCCGAGAAGACTGTGTGTATGTGTGTGTGAGAGTGCGTGTGAATGAAAAAAAGTTTGAGTGTTAAAAAAATCTAAAATTTAAAAGAAAATTACCTTTTTACTAACAAAAAGTACAAGTAGAGCTTGTAGTAGAGTTTTAAATTATTATTACCTCTTTAAGAATCACTAATATTTTTACGAACGAGTAAAAAAAAAATATTTACGTTCCATTTCCCGTTTAATACTTCCAACTCTTTTTTTTCACATTTTCCAATTCTTTATATCAGCTAAAAAAAAAAAAAAAAAATTAGTTTATTTAAATAGACTTAAAAAAATATAATTCTCCCTGCAACCGAAATCAAACCAACCGAGTTAATAAATGACCAGATGGAATGATGAATGAATAATGACTCAGTCTCCAAGGCCCGAACGCAATCCAAACCGGATTCCCCCTGGATCAACCAATGCGTTCTCGAATTGATTCATCATAAAATAAGTATTTAATCGAATGAAATTTTTAAATCAAATGATGATTATTTTAAAATCTACATTTTGATTCATTTGATTCTAGTGCTTTTCTTTGTTCACAGTATAGAGTATTTTAATTTGTATATTACAGAACATGAATATTCATTCATATGGTCCAGATTCTCTTCCCCCAGGCCTTTTAGAGTGAAAACAAAAAGTCCATGGGTTATCCATTATTCTACTTTAGTTAAAACAAATAGCCTCTTAATCAACTTGTTTGATATTTAAATTCTCTTATGTCAATCAAATACATAAAACATTTTGTTTTACATTTTTTTTTTTCAAAAGTGGACTTTAAAAAAATATATTTCCTCTTTCAGTGAGAATATTTTATTAAAAATATATCTCTTAATGATTCGAAAGAAATGTCCTAAACTGAGTACATCGAGAATGAGAATAATTCTAATTATTTTGGTGATTCCAAGGATCAAAATCTACTATTTTCGGTAATCGGAAGTTGTGTTCTGTGCTTGTCTCACCAGATTTTTTGTGTCGACATGTATTTAGTTTCCGACAGTAGGGTACATTCGATTTCCAAGATGTAAAATTTATAAGTATGGGAAAATATTTATCATTCTTCGTTTGGCACCATTGCCTTTGCCACATGTCTTCTGGCGAAATTAATCACAGCATCTATGACAAAATTGAGGGCTAATTGTTTTTTTGACACCGCATGGTCCTGAAGAAGGAGCCGTTTTGGCCCCGAAACGTCGACTTATAGCGGAAGGAATTAATCCAAATAAATTACCTGAACATCAGCTCCGGATTTTATTTATTCATCCTTCTCTAATATTTATATTTTGTTACCATTTTGTAATCATTTCTCCTATCTTTTCTATGGAGTTCAAGAGTAAAGTGGTCTTCGGAAGATTTCAAAGGCAAAATGAGAATATACATTTTAAAAAGCATCTAAAAAATAATTGATTTTTGAATTTTAATCAAAATCGTTCAAACGAATTTTTAGAAAATCGAAAAAAAAAACTGAAAAAGTGCATCAGTAAGGTAGTACTCTTTGGTCGATTTTGTTCAAAAGCTTCGTGACACGTCCCATGGGGGTGCCTAACTTAAATATAAAATTTCAACATCCTACCTCTTTTCGTTCTTGACTTATTTTGTTCACAGACAGACAGACACACAGACAGTGCGCTACTCCCATAAAAACCTATGTAATGTGACGCCTCATACTGCTAGTGACAAAACTGTTGAGAGACAAAACTCATCGGTGTGCGCGTGCCCTTAAATTACGGATGAAATATTTAAATTTGAACAAATAAATTTTATTTTATCTTTTAAAATATTTTTGTGTATCATTGAATTTTTTCCATCTGGTGAATATATAATTTCTATATAAAAATTTTATTGATGATATTATTTTATATAAAGAAATATTCCTGTTTGTATATATTTTCAGGCTGATAAAAATTCCGCTTTATTTTTTTTCACGATATATTATTGCTTCCTAACGATCATCATGAAATCGTCGTTGGCTGGTTTTTCTCTATATATCTATCGCTTTTTCTATAGATGCTGTGGATTGATCGTCTCGTCGTCGGCTTTGTCGTCATCGTCAATCAATCTTTGTCGTTTTCGAATGAATATAGATATTTCCATCTCTCAAAATATACTCTGTTCTAAATCATCTCTTTCATTTACTAAAATTCATTTTATTTTTTTATTAAAATGTGATTTACCTAAAATCAATATTTGAAATCTACTTACAATCTAGAAAAAAATTATCGTAATTTGTTGTTATTCAAGAAAGGAGTGGTTTTCTAGGAACGTCACTCAATAGTATACTGATTTCTCAGAAATAATATAGCTACTTAATTATTACTCTATTAGCATCCTTGAATAATGATGAGATCTAATAAACAGGTTTACTATTCATAATCCTCTGCTAAATTAAATTAACAAAAAAATGTGCTTGAAACTTTCCACAAACACGTCATAAATATATTATTAATAAAATTTAAGTAAATAAACATTATATCGTTATATATAAAGTTTTCTTTCCTCTATTCGTTATTATTACGTTTAAGGTTCAATTTGGCTTTGCCTCTACATGTATGAAGTTTGCTTATTTCCTTTTTATTAAATAATACAAAGATCTGACGAAATATAAACTATGGAAAAAAATTTGTTTGAACAAGAACAAAAAAACTGCAATAAAATTTAGTGTGAGTTTTTTTTCCGGCATCTAGGTTCTGTTTCTATTTCATTCACTCTTGTTTATTAAATTCTATTTATTCGCAGATTCATTTAGCTTTCGTTATTTAAAAAAATCTGCTGGGACTGGCGCACAGCACTCTTACCCTTCGGTAAGAGAAAGGTGCACCGTGCTGTCACACCAAATTTTTTCTGTCGAGATATATTTAGTTGCACTTAGCACCACGAAGTTTCACTGATATACTTTTTAAAGAGCATCTTAAATTAGTTCATTTATTAATTTTAAACAAAATCATTGCAGCGAATTTTGCGAAAATCGCAAAAAACTGAAAAAGTACTTCAGTAAAGTACTAGAACTTTTTGGCCGATTTTGTTCAAAAGCTTATTTTCACCCCTTGGGATGGTGCCTGACTTAAATGTAAAATTTAAACATCGTAGCTCTTTTAGTTCCTGAGATATTTTGTTCACTGACACACACACAGACAGACCATGTCGCGAAACCACTTTTTTGGATTCAGAGGACCTTAAAACGTGAAGATCTATCAAAATACTGACATTGAATTTTTGACATGAATCGAATACTTTCTTTCTCTTTATATATTTCATATATAGGGCAAGAGCAGGACCGTAACTAGGCAGGTGTAACAGGTGCACCCGCACAGGGCCCAGAGATCTAGGGGACCCTAAAACGAAATTGCTAATTGAATTTTCTTTACAAATGTTTTACAAAAATTTTATTCGAGATTTCAAATTAATAATTTTATTATATTTAAAAGAGCTCTATTTTACTAATATTTACACTATATAAGAACAGTCACACAAAATTCAGTCAAAAATTATAAACAGACAGAGAAATTAGGTAAATTTTTTTGCCCCCCCCCCCCCCCTGATTCAAATTCGTTCCGGCGCCCCTGGTACCATATAGTTGTATTAATTTACGGCAACTTTAGTTATCCACCACTTGGAACTCACAAACATACAAAATAGTAGACCTACTATCGTCCGTCTCAACTGGTGCCCGCGGCACCTTTGATGCGCGGTTAAAAACCGACACCAGATGGAACGGCCCGCTCCATGTTCGAGCGTTCCAACGAACACATTGGCGCACGTTCCAAAATGGTATCCATATCGCGCGACCGTAACTCGCGCCCATGTTCGTAAATAAATTTTTTATATGATATCTATTTGAACTATAATTATTTTTCCCAAAAAATATAGGTGCCCTAAAAAAATTTTTGCACAGGGCCCTAAAAAAAGCTAGTTACGGCCCTGGCTAATAGAAAGTAAAAAATCTGGTGTGACTGGCGCACAGCACACAACTTTCTCTTACCTTCGGTAATCGAAAGTTGTGATCTGTGCTTGTCACACCACATTTTTTGTGTCGACATATATTTAGTTCCCGACAGTACGGAACATATGAATTCAGATGTAAAATTTATAAGTATGGGAAAATATTTATATTTTGTTACCATGGCAACCATTTCTCCTATCTTTCCTATGAAGAACAAGAGTAAAGTGTGCTTCAAACAATTTTGAGGGCAAAACGAGAATATACATTTGAAAGAGCATCTAAAAAATAATTGATTTTTGAATTTTAAACAAAATCGTTAGAGCGAATTTTGAGAAAATCGAAAAAAACTGAAAAAGTACATCAGTTAAGTACTAGTACTCTTTGGCCGATTTTGATTAAAAGCTTATTTTTCCGGTCCCGGGGGTGTTTAACTAAAATATAAACTTTCAACCTCGTAGCTCAATTCCTTCATGCTTAAAATTGAACACACACACACACACACACACCCACCCACCCACCCACACACACACACACACACACACACACACACACACACACACACACACACACACACACACACACACACACACACACACACACACACACACACACACACAGACTGACCATGTCGCGAAAACCAGTTTTATGGATTCAGGGGACCTCAAAACCTGAAGATCTATCAAAATCTCGACATCGAATTTTTGACATGAATCCAATACTTTCTCTCTATATTACATATATACATAGGTAAGAGAAAGTAAAAACTATCAAATGGACTTCCCATTCATGGAATTTATATGCTCAGCGCTCCGAAAACGGGCGATCCAGCTAGTTACACTTAATAAGTTATGGGGGTTTTATTTATTACTATGTATTATTTTTTAATTTAATTATTACTTTCTCTTACCCTATATATGAAAAATATAGAGAGAAAGTATTCGATTCATGTCAAAAATTCGATGTCGAGTTTTTTGAAATCTACGATGTTATTTAATTGCTATTCAATTGATAATAATAGCATCCCTCTCTCTCCCTCTTCTCCCCACCTCTAACTTCTCCCCACTCCGGCTCCCTTCGCCCTCCCTCTCCCGCCTCATATAAGGATAAAGAAGAAAAGATATTGAAAAATATTTTCAAAAATCTTCTCTCTAAAGCTTTGTGGGGGGGGAGGGGGGGGTGGAAGGTGGATGATGACCTATATGAATGAAAATATCTCGGTGGCTCTGATGTTAACAAGAATTAAAGTTCTAGTGGATTACAAATTGAATAAATTAAATAAATTATTTCAATTAAAAACAAAAATGTTATTTAATCATAAATTTCTGTTCCTGAAGGAGTCGATCTAGAAGACTCCAGTGTAAATAAGAATTGAAAATATTCTATTAATCTAATTCTCTTTGCAAAGAAACCAAATAGCCTATAACACTTTTTACTTTTTTAAATCTTATTATTATTTTAAAATTATTATTCTTTTTTTTATTCTAGATCACCTTTGCATCCCACGTTCATTCATTGCTCGTCTCGGTTATTTTGATGAAGTAAGAGCTACTACGAGACTCTACGAGAGACTTCTGTTTCTTCCTCTTCATCTTCGAGCCTCATCTCGTCAACATCCTGAGATCGACGAGGAGATCACCCCCTTTTTTTGGTGCAATAAAATGAAGTAAGCCCAGCGTTTATTTTAAGAGACTCAGATTTTTCTTAGACAAATTTTACATCAATTTGGGCCTCTTGTAAATTTTTCTAGAGAAAATAGTCAAACGGTTTAGTATAATTAGTTGAATATTTTAAACGATAGTTTCAAGTCTCTTGTGATCATGGGCGTCCGCAGGATTTTTTGCAGGGGGGGGCAAGGATTTTTTGCAGGGGGGGGCAAGTCACTTCAAGATAAGTTAAAAAAAAACGTATTTTGATATTAATAATGTTATACATCCCTTAGTATTTAAAGCTTTCAAACCGCGGCAAGGTGGATGTTTAGTGTGAAAGATTTTTTTGTATTTTTTTCTTTGTTTTATACATTTTTTTGTATCATTTTAATTTTCCAGGGGGGGCAAGTGCCTGGTTGCCCCCCTGCGGACGCCCATGCTTGTGATGATATATTTTCTTCTTTTGGCAATTTATTTGTTAAATATAGGAAAAATACATCATAAAAATAACTATCCTTTATTACTAACAACTTTTTTACTACAAATCTATTTGTATTTATTTATTTCTGGAAATTTTAAAGTGGTACCAAACTTGTGTGAAATGAGTCAAAAAAAGATTAAATATTAAACATTTTTCTAAAAAAAAAATTGAATCAAATTGCATTAAGTCATAAAATTGACATTCAAAATAACTTAATAAAAAAAAAAATCAAATAAAATCAAAAAAACTTCAATCAAAAGACAAAGTCATATATCGTTCGTATTCTAATTAAAATCTCTTCCAAAATTTTTAAATTAAATTCAAAATATTTTTATATCAAATATACAATATTAGCAATAGTTAGCTTAGATTTAACTCTTACACTTAGAATATGATGCAGGCAGGCAGGCTGTGATTCCCAACTTTTTTTCCATTCGCGGCAAAGTCGGATTGTAACAAAATATTTTGCACAAACAACTAACATATAATCTTATGATTTGTTTACAATATCGTAACAAAATTTTATTTTTTCGGCGGACCAAACAATAATATTTGACAAAATATTTCTGTATCATTTTTTCTCAATTGCAATTGTATCTTGTGAAGTTGTTTTTTTATCTTCTATAAAATAAAAAATAACTATTGTAATAATAAATAAATAAATAAACGTTTCCTTTTTTTTTATAAAAAAACAACATCACTTGATATAATTGCAATTAGTTGGGAAACACAATATATAGGTTATGATTTTCATTTTTTTAAATTAAAATTTTTATTTTACTTTTATTTATTAAATTAAAAAAATATTAACATTTTCAAATTAAATTTTTAAATTATTGAAATTTAAGAACAAATATTGAAAATGAAAATTAACCTATATACCCTCTTGACACACAATTAGGTCTTTCTCCTCCGCCCCCTTCTTTCTCCCTTCTTTTTAGGATCGGTTACTGGACACTTCTGGACTTCTCACTCTGTTGGACTTACTACAGGCTCACTTGGGAGAGAGATCTTCGAGTCGTCATGTGTTAGTTAAGGTGTGTAAATGCCCGATTGTCATTTCGGCAATCCTTTAGATGCTAGGCATGAGGAAAGGGTGGGTTTTTTAGTTTTTAGGGCTTCTCTTTCAGAATTCTTCGAGCGCTTCGATGGATGGATGGATTAATGGATGAATAGAGAAAAATTAAGGTATTTATTCCCAAATTAGGTGTCGATAGATAGATTAGGCATAGATATTAGGAATGATAATAAAAATCACAAATAAAACAAAATAAACATATAATAAATAAATTCTTAACATAAAATATTTCAATTAAAATTACTTCAAATTATTACTTTTTAATTTTTAATTTTAATCTGAGTCTCTTTATTTTTATTTAAAATGGCAGCAAGGGCGATGTTAAGAAATAAATTTTTTATTAATGAAAAAAATTACAGTAAAATGGTTGATTTAAACCTATATTTATACTTATTTTGATAAAAAGCCAAATTCTATTCACTGTTTAATATTGTATTTCAACTAATTGATTAAAAGTTATCACAAAATATCTTAATTTGATCGATTATAATCAATCAACTGCAGAATGGTTTAATAATTCCTAAATTATTCTGTAGACTAGAAAAATTATCATTGCTAAATAGTACAGAAAAATTTAAAAAAATTTTCAACTTAAAATGCGCTCTTAACTTCGTCCTTGCATGGGATGGATCCATTAAAGAGGAAGAATTTTGAAAAAATTTTATTTTTCAATTTAAAAATTTTTTTACCTATTTAATTTTTAAATTTTAATAAACACTGTTTTAAGAGTGGTTATATTTGTATACAATATACTTACTTTCTTCTTCAAGTACAATTCCGATATAAAAGCTTATCCTTTCATCTACTTCATTATAGGTGACTATATGGAAATTATATCTGAAGAAGTTGAAGCCGAAATTTATACAAATAAACCATAATTAATAATAACTGTTTAATTTTATTTAGCCTACATTATATCTTTTTAGAACAAATTTTGAATTTTTATTAATTTTAAACTCCGAAAGGAAATTTTGATTCTAAACTTTATGGATCCGCCTCAGCTTTAATATTAGAATATATCAGAAGCAGAATAAAAATATTCGCTTTAATTTTTCTGTTATTAAATAATTCATGTTTTCTTTTTCCATTTTTCATCCTTCAAAACTTTATTATTTTTTGAAAATAATCTAAAAATTTTAATAGAGTTAGTTAATATTATAATTATTGAATATTCATACGAAAGTTTTTTTTTGAATTATTTTCAAAATTTTAGAGTGACATGAGGTATGAGAAAGAGGGTTTGAGAAGATAATATATTTTTCATTTTTATTTTCCATTATTACCCATCCATACTTATTTTCTTAAAATCACTTACCAGATAATTTCAATGATGATAAAATAAAACTAAATTTTATAATTAAACTTATTCATCAATTTTTCATGGATCAATTGAAATTTTTATTCTGCTTTTTTAAAAAATTTTAGATTTAAGTGATATCCTTTGTAAAAACTTTTTTGTAAACAAGAGCTCTCTCCGAACTCCGTCTCTAGAAATCTCAACACTTGCTCTCTCTCTCTCTGCATCCCCGTTAGGTAGAATAAATAGTCTAGAGTCTACACAGCCGGTGGCTTTTTAACGTGACAACGTCTTTTGCTTGACTTAAAAAAAATTTTTCACTCTTACCTATATTGAAATATAAAGAGACAAAGTATTGTTTTTTTTTTTTTTTTTTACTAGTAGTTTGTTTTCATAAATAAACATGTTCAAACATTTTCATTGAAACAATATATGACAGGTGTGGCTTTTTTTTATCCATTAAGGGCGACTTATGCTTAAAAAATGAGGTTTTTCGAGAAAAAAACTAATTTTGGAGTTAATCACTCGGGATTTTTTTATTTATTCTATTAGAGGTTATCTTTCTGCACCAAATGACATCCCATTTAGTCTGATCTGATTAGCCGTTCGGAATCTACAGGGGTTTAAATTTTCGAAAAACGAAATCCCGCCTAGTGCTCTCATGCGGTAAAATGACGTCATATCAAAAAAATGAAAAAATTACCTCTGGGCATTGGACCACTCTTTCTAAAACTATATTTAGATTTAATGTACTTTTTATGGTCAAGTAGCTAGGCGTTACATAAATAGGGCTATTTTTCGATATTTTTTTGCCTAAAAAATGAGGTTTTTCGAGAAAAAAACTAATTTTTGAGTTAATTACTCGGGATTTTTTTATTTATTCTATTAGAGGTTATCTTTCTGCACTAAATGACATCTCATTTAGTCTGATCGGATTAGCCGTTCGGAATCTACAGGGGTTTAAAATTTCGAAAAACGAAATCCCGCCGAGTGCTCTCATGCGGTAAAATGACGTCATATCAAAAAAATGAAAAAATTACCTCTGGGCATTGGACCACTCTTTCTAAAACTATATTTAGATTTAATGTACTTTTTATGGTCAAGTAGCTAGGCGTTACATAAATAGGGCTATTTTTCGATATTTTTTTGCCTAAAAAATGAGGTTTTTCGAGAAAAAACTAATTTTGGAGTTAATTACTCGGGATTTTTTTTATTTATTCTATTAGAGGTTTCCTTTCTGCACCAAATGACATCCCATTTAGTCTGATCTGATTAGCTGTTCAGAATCTACAGGGGTTTAAACTTTCAAATTAGAATTTACCGCAGCGCGGTAAAATTAAATGATAGGAAAAAAATAAATGGTGAAATCTTTAGCTGAAAACTCATTCTTTCTAACCGTATATTTCCCATAATTATACCTCTTAAGACAGAGGAGTTATTCAAGCTGATATACTTTTTCGTGCATGCCCCTCTAACATGATTTGTAAGACGTTGTCACGTCAAAAGCTTTTATTTTTCATCCCTGTTGCTCAATACACCTCTATCCCATTTGCCATGAAATAATTATTTTTATATCTTATTATTTTTTTTTTTTAATTGAAATACATTTCTATTTTTATTTCTATTGAAAATTACGATTTGGCCTAAATTTTTCCACCCTTGCCGGGACACACACAGTAGATCGAAAGTGACCAGAAAAAAATGTGTCACACTGTGTCACTTTCTACTGTGTGTGTGTCCCTGGGCGGGCGTGTGTATCCCTGGTGTGGGCATGTATATCCCTGTGTGTCCCTAAAGGTTCACTATGCAGACCTGCTGCGGGCGTGTGTATCCCTCGAACATTTTTAATAATTTTTATAATCGTATGGAGGAAGGCCGTCTAATTCACAGTAAGGTGAAGAAAAATAGACTTTATTCGGCCCAAAATATTTTATTTCCTATGTCAACGTTTCGGGGACTATACGTCACCCATCCTCAGGACCTTAAATACAATACAACAACACAAAAAAAAACTTTACAAATATAGACAAACTTAATAAAAAAAAAGGGAGGGGAAAAAGCACACTTACAAAGGTTGTAAAAAATCTTTCGTGCCTCCTGCACTCCTGTAAAATAAATACAACAATTATATTGTTGTTTGAAATGGTGGCTGTACTACAGGCTTCAGCTCACCATATAGCCAAATTACAAACAAGTTTCAACCACGAGCCACTCTGAGTCAATGCTAGGCATCCGTCAATGAGTTTGCTTTTTATTTTAATTTAAGAACAAAGATTAAAGGTGGTGGGGAGGGGGTCTATATTTGTAAAGTTTTTTTTTTTTTTTTTGTGTTGTTGTATTGAATTTAAGGTCCTGAGGATGGGTGATGTATAATCCCCGAAACGTTGACATAGGAAATAAAATATTTTGGGCCGAATAAAGTCTATTTTTCTTCACCTTCCTGTTAATAATTTTTCCTCAGGAAAACAGTTTTTGCAGTGTGTCTGTTCATATTTTTTTCTTTTTTTTTTTTTTTTTAAACATTCACACTTTTTTCTCATTCACACTCACATTCACACACTCATTCACACAGTCTTCTCGGCAACTTAGGCCATTTAAGACTTTAAACGATATCCGTTAATGAGTATTATACATATTTGGGTCCAGTCATTTTTATTTAAGTCATTTGGTATCCAAATGCCTTAAATAAAATTATCGGACTGCCTGGGGTCAGAACCCGCGACGTTCGGTATAGAAGGTAGACACGCTACCAACTACTCCAAGCCCCGTGGGCCTGTTCAAAATTTAAATAAGCTTATTTTATGAATTTTTTCAAAAATTAACATCCTATTTCATTTAAAAGTTATTTTGAAAAAAAAAAAAATATTTTTTCTTCCGAATTGATAGTTCGCATTTTGCAAATAATTTTTACACAATCACTCAGGGGCGTTTATAAAATTTTTCTAACTCATTTTAATAACGGGGTATCTTTCTCCCCCATCACACTATACACAAAAATATTTTTAAAATGCCGGATATATCTGAGCCCGAGGCCCTCTCAAAAACAAATTTTTATAAAATTTTAAACTAAATATTTCCGTATTCACCTGAGTCTCGAGGGGCCCGGACCTTCTCAAGGACAATTTTATTATAAAAATTCTTAAATATATTTCAATTTTTTTATTACTTTTATTTATGGGACGGACTTTTTCAAACAAAAATATAATAATTGTCCATAAAAATATAGATATTGCCCAAATATCCGTATACGGTATATGTATATAGATTTGAAAAATTTCGGTGGAGGGGTGGCCGAACCCCTTCGGCCCTTACTTATATACGCCCCTGAAATCAATGCATTATTCTTTAGCCTCAAATTAATTATTTTGATTTTTTTGATAGATTATCTAATCCGGAGGGGCGAACAAAAGTCTGCTACTTGAATAAAGAAAATTCGGAGTTCAAATCTAAGTAAGTTATTATCATTTCTATGAATAAGCTTACTTTCTTATTAAATGCTTAAAATTCATTGAAAAAAAATATGGTGTGACTGGTCGCAGGTAATCGAAAGTTGTGTTCTGTGCTTGTCACGCCAGATTTTTCGTGTTGAAATATATTTAGTTTTCACCGATATATTAGAATTCAAGATGTAAAATTTATAAGTATGGGAAAATATTTATATTTTGTTACCATGACAACCATTTCTCCTATCTTTCCTATGAAGTACAAGAGTAAAGTGGTCTTCAGAAGATTTCAATGGCAAAATGAGATAATACATTTTAAAGAGCATCTAAAAAATAATTGATTTTTGAATTTAAAAAAAAAAACTCGTTGGAGCGAATTTTGAGAAAATCGAAAAAAACTGAAAAAGTACTAGTTTTCTTTGGCCGATTTTGATTAAAAGCTTATTTTCACGCCCTAGAAGGGTGCCTAACTTAAATATAAAATTTCAACCTCATATAACTCATGATTAAAGTTTTCTTATGAGGCACTGTCTCCCCCAAGTAATCACCTTAGTAATTTTGCTATTCCTCAAAGCTCCCCCTGGACTGTTATTTCTTATTTTGGTGTTTTTATTGATGTTTCCATTGAGGAGCAAATTGTCTCGTTACAATTTCTTTCAAATTTTAAATATTTTCCTATTTCTTCTATATAAATAAAATTGCGCCCTTCGAGTACTAGTATTTCACTGATGTACTTTTTTTTAGTTTTTTTCCAATTTTATAAAAAAAACAAAAAAAAAACGACCGAGGTCAACCCGGAACTTTCAATTAAATATTGTTGGCTTTGCCTCGAGGTAGTTATAATAAAATTTATATTTAATTATATTTAATTACATATGTACTTGTCTTCGGAAGGTCAGAGTTCATTTCAGAATATTGTGTCCCTAAGGGTAGACAATTCAAACTTTTACATGATTAATGGGATGCCTATTTTAAATAATAAATCAACTTTCTTTCCGACATTCGATTAACTTATTTATATAAACTTAGCCTCCAAAAGTAAATAATGAATTTCAATAAATGTTTATCTTAAGTATTTTCCTTCTACTATTAATCTTTTTTTTTTTACATTAAGAGTTTTTTGTCTACAACAAAAAACAATGATATAATTTCTTCATTTAAAAAATTCTTTTTCATCTTGTAGATAAATTTTCTCATTGTCTTTAATAACAAGACAAGTACGGGTCACATAATATACAGTTTAAGTGAAACGCTTAAACAGAAAAAAAATTTTCCAAATTGATTTCTTTGAGCTTAATTCAAATATATTACATTTAATATCCTTAAGGAAGTTCATAAAGCTCATTTAAGCTCTTTCTCTCTCTCTCGTTCATTTTCTCGTTTTCTAAGTTGCTTCTTGTTGTTGTTGCCTCGCTCTTTTACTCCGAGTTCGTGATTGCATTGCTTGCGTCTTCATCTTATCCTACTTTATTTATTTTTGAAAGAACGAAATAAATAAAATTGCCCCATCATAAGAAGAAGAAAACAATCTATTCAAAGGTCACTTAATTGATTAATGATGACGGATTTATTGTTTAATGAAAATGAAGGAAATTAAAGTATTGGTGTATGTTTCAATTTTTTTTTTATTAAATTGATTGATTGCGATTTCTTGATGTTGGTTCTAGAAAAGTATATTTAAATATTTCTAATTCGAATTAAATTTAAAACAATACTTTGCAAAGATTATATAATTTAATTTTGCATAATATTATAAATTTGAACACAGTGTGATTTTTTACTTGTTCAATCAATAAACTATGTTTACAACCTTCTTTAAGTAAAGATTGTTTCACAAAAGCAAATAATCCATTGAACTTTAAAAAATTATTTGAGAGATGAGAGGAAATCAGCCAAAAGCCAAACGAAATAGAATATCCAATATATAACAAGCTTGTGACTCAAATTATTTTAAAAGTGAGTTTCCGTTTCTGACACCAGCTCTATCACTATCAAGTTTTTTTTTTTTTGAAATGGCGCTCCCATGATACTAGCTAAACTCCAAATGCGGTTTCGTTATTTGTATTAAATATTAATTAGAAAATCAATGAAATCCAAAAAATCCGATTTTCACAAATTAATGAGACTTTTCGGAAAATTTTATCATCAGTCCTTCAAAATTGTTTAGGCCCCGGAGCTGGTAGAAAATTATTGTATAAATGTATAAAACTAATCAAATTGTTTGGAATCGGAAACAGTATAAAATTAAATGCTTCACATACAGTATATATCTCACACTTTTCGATTTTAATTAGATAACACAACGGATAACGGGGTGGATATTATGAATTTTAAAACAATCCCCTCCTCCCTTCCTTACCCCAAAAAAAGGTTAAATTTTAAATCCGAATATGTCCTCGGGCTTGGTGTAGACGTTAGCGTGCTGGCCTTGTATACCAAGGGTCTTGGGTTCGGATCCCAGGCAGTCCGATGATTTTATTTAAGCAATTTGGATACCAAATGGCTTAAATAAGAATGGCTGGACCCCAAAATATATATATATATATATATATATATATATATATATATATATATTCAATAACGGTTATCATATAAAGTCTTATATAGCCTGAGTTGTCGAAAAGACTGTGCTAGTGTGAGTGTGAATGAGAAAAAAGTGTGACTGTTTTTTAGAAAAAAAAAAAAAATCCGAATATGTAAAAAAAAATTTTTTAAATATTTTTCTTGAGATATTTAGACAAGTAGCCATCTAATGAAAATAATTTTGATTTACTTAAATTAAAAATTTATGGTTGAAGTTTAGGGTGAGGGCCCGAGCCCTGAGGATTTATTCCCCTTGTGTTCCCCTATGTCTGTTCAAAGAAATCTTTCTAAAGTTTATTTTATTTGATTAAAAATATCTGAGTTATTTATTTATTTATTGGTTAAGTTACGATTTTCTCTAGGACATTCAATTGTGAATTAGGTCTTGTGCTTAAAATAATAAATTCACAGCAAAACGTATCCAAAAATGATAAGTTGAGGTTCCCTACAGGGAAAAACAAAAAACGGAAGTCCAGATGGGGGACGAAGCTCCTCTGGATAGACTGGAAGCCCGCCGAGAGGGCGGGCGATTAATACTTAAAGAATCCTAGAGATTGACTGTATCACTAGGGTGTGTTTTCTTGCACATATTTTAAAAAGTAACGATATAAAAATTCTCTTTAAAAAAAAAATCTCATTCATATTATCCTTTAACCAACATTCGAATTATTTCTCCTCACTTCTCTTGATTGGTTTATTAAATTACCATTCGTTTGTATTTATGTACCGTACCGCGTTCCCTTTTTTTCTCAATCTTAAAAGCTTCAAGTTTATTTTTAACCACTTTACTGCAAAACCTCCCCTGCTCTTGCCTTTCAATTACTTATCTCTTTCTCTCTTTCTCTCTCTCTCATGGCTAAGATACAATATTTGGATTCAATTACTGTTCTATGAATTAATCTTCATTTCTCTCTTTCTCTTTATTTTTTATTCAAGCATTTATCTCGGCTACTTGAGTTTCAAAAGGTTGAAACTTAATTTCATTTTCGTAAAAAGCAACCGTAGATTTTTTTTTTTTTTTTTTTGCTCCTTTTTCTACTTTACTTTTAAAACCTTTTCTTAATTAAATACTCAATGGGAAACGGAGGAAACATTTCAACGGAATAATATTAAAAGAATATTGGGATCAATCATTTTTCAAAATTATCTTATAATATGCGTTCAAATTTTTATTTTTTTCAATTGCTATTCGTCTCAATTTTCGTATGTAGTCTCATTTAGGCAAGATGATTTAACTGCTTACACTGTACCTTATTTTATACGAAAAGAGTAGATCTCAAATTTCCAAAATTTTCTGACCGACCTCCCACTAAAAAAAAAATTACTTATCCTCCTCCCTTCCATCTACCTCCACTATCATCGGAATCTAGAAAATTTTAAAATTTTGGAAAAAAAACATTGTTTTATAAAGTTATTGTAATTTCTAATTTTTGATTATTTAGGAGAGTTGAATAGTTGAAGCCTTATTGTACTAGATGAAATTTGTTTTTAATTTTTTAAAATTGTTTTAAGGTCTTTTTTGGCATCTAACATGTAAAGTAACCCAAACATGAAATTCTGATTTTAATGAAACTTTGTACAATTACAGGGCCGGCGCAAGCTATTCTGCCGCCCTAGACAAGATATTTTTTTTGCGCCCCCCCCCCAAAAAAAAAAACTAAAAATTTAATTTGCCGCCTCCTCCTTAAAATTTTCCCTGATCTCAAAAATTTTTCTGCGAATTTTTTTTTTTTCGCGGAACCAAAATTTTTTCCCGTGTGCCGCCTGCGGAACATTTCCTTTTGCGCGGAACCAAAATTTTTTTCCCGTCCGGAAAAATGTTTTACCTTTTTTTGAGAGTTTTTGCAGCCCCCGGGACCGAAATTTTTTCCCGTGTGGCGCCCCCGGAACCAAAATTTTTTTTTTATTTTTCCCTTTTTGCCGCCCTCTCCAGGTTGCCGCCCTAGGCGGCCGCCTAGTTTGCCTAGTGGACGCGCCGCCACTGCAATTAAACAACTAATATAAATATGCATTAAACGAGAAAAAATTCGACCAATAAAATAACAGAACTTTTTAAAAAAATTAATTTTTGAATTTTTAAAATATTTAATTTTAATATTAAAAGCAAGGTTATATTTATTAAATTATATTAATAAAAGTTAAGTTTAAGCCTATAAAATTTTTAATTAGAAACTAATGATAAATGAGCCCGTTAAAGCACATGTGGTAGCTTTTGTGGTTTGAATTATAATATTAATATTATTATGGGAATTTTTAATTATAGGCCAAATTTTGTATTAATTATTTATTAAAAATATAAATACGGTACAACGTTTCGTCTACTTATTCTGCAGTTGTTTTCAAATACTGTGCACTTGCTACGATTCAAGTGAAGTTCACTTCCTTGGAGATTTTTTGAGTCGGAGCAAGTGCACAGTACTTGAAAACGCCTGTAGAGAAAGCAGTCGAAACGATATATAGTATTTATATTTTTAATAAATAATTAATTTAAAATGTGGTCTATAATTAAAAACACCCATAACCGCCCCATAATACCCATCCCAATTTATTTCAAAAGATTGATAGCCAATTTAATTGAAATACATTTTTCTCGCTTGGAACGGGAAGTGGACCGGGACATCTAGTTAACTTTGCATTTTCTTTACACTTACACTTGTTAGTAATTTTTGATTATTTATTATTAAAATTAAATTGATTATTTAAATATACACAATATCAAAATTTCTCTTTGATTTCGAATTTATCTATTTGATTATAAATACTCATATTATTCCCTCTATGAAAATGTTTTTATTAATATGATTTAATTATTCTCAGAATATTGAACAATTATTTGAATGTATAGTTATGATCCCGATCTGATAACAATATTTTATCATCTAATAAGCTTACAAATCATTTGAATATAAAGTGGAGGTGATGTAACTTTATCAAACAACAATAACTATAAAAACAATACATTACTAAAAATTTTATTTGATCATAATCAGAGTTGAATCAAATCAGTGGTTGACTGATAGGAAATATATATGCAGAAAATCTCTAATAGACTATGGAAAACTTTGTCTCCTAAAATTTAAAATCTATATCTCACTATTTAGAGAGTTCAAAAAATGTCTTAAAACTTTTCTTATTTTGGAGAATTTTTATCATTCCGATCTCAAAAAAATATATAGATATATATATATTTTTTAACACTATTTTGTACATCTATTTTTTCACTACTTGACCAACTATTTTTTTAAGATGGTACATTTTTTTAAATTATACTGTATATAATTAATTATCAAACGGTCAGCCATCCAAAATTGAAAAATATTATCCAGCATCACGCCTTTTCATCATTTTCAGTATAAAAATATGATTTGAATTTGCCCATATCAAAATCGTGTAAAAATTATTTTTTCTTTCTGCATTCAAAGCTCTAAAGCTCTTGCTCGTAAGAAGAAAGAACAAAATTTTTTGACACGGGCCCTACATTATATCATATTTTTGTACTGAAGATGATGCCTGATGCCGGACGAAATATCCGCAAATTAAAATGATGTGAGAATGGACCATCAAGGCTGATTTATTATTCTAGCATTAATAAAGAACTTCTGTATAATTAAATATTTGTCCAAAGGAGGTCGAGCCCCTCTGGGACTACTAATAAGGATTTTAATATTTCTATAAAGTTATTTCATTAACGATTCTTAAAAATATTTTATCACAAGGAGTTTTTTATTATATACGTATTTTAAAAAGAGTGTACATGATCTTTAATTATGATATCAAATGTTGTTAATTGTATTAATAAACCGATGATATAATTTTCTTTTTTAATAGGAGTTGACATACATTTTATCGAGTTAGGAAAAAAAGAGAAAGAATAGGACGTTAGGGGGTTAAGGGTCGCGCGTTTTTCCCACCCGGGTGACATCCCCCAGGTGTTGACTGTTATTAATTGCCTTTTGGCACCCCAGCCGGTGACAAATGGGTCTCATAGCTCCATGTTACTAACACTAATATCCAAAATCGAACATCAAATCCCTCTTTTTTTTCATTATCATCAGCGGTACTTTTAAAATATCAAGATATAGTGTTATTATGATGGTGCGATATGAGTAATGAGTCTTTATATAACTTAAAAAGGCTTTTCTTTTTTGATAAATGATTCTTTTATTTTGATAAAAAAAAAAAATAAAAGGAAAAGTCAACTTTTTTACTATTTGTTTTCTTTCTCATTTCTCTGTTATTTAGTATTCATTTATCAACAAACTTAAACTTCAATCATTTAAAAAAAGATACTTTTATTTACTTCACTTTGATATTTATGGTAATTTTATTTTGTTATAGTCTTCAACCTTCATCAGCGCAATAAAATAAAATAGAACATAAAAATTTTTTTCTTTCTTATGATTGGTTTTGATTAAAGTCAGGACGTTAAATTTCTTTCAATTTCTATCAATTTTATTTTAACGACCCATGAGACGTTTTTATATTTAATGTTGGTTGCTGTATTGGTTTAAGCTTATTACTGAGGGAGGAACCATCCCCTTTAGTAAGGTAACCATTCTAGCGTAGTAATTAGATTAAAATCGACTTATCACAAAGGTATTATATCTCGACTTGGGGTGCGAGTGTCAGGCTTAAAACTACACTAAATTCTTCATATATGAGATTGAATCCTGGTGACAGTTTCTTAGAAAGGGGTTACAATTCAGCAATAATTATTTTTAATAAAAATGGAAAGAATTTTCCATACAAATTAAAAAGTATAAATTTCGCTATTTTCAATCATTTTGTTTTGGTTTCAGAACATTAAAATTAAAACACAATCTCAGAATTAAATTTAAACTATCAACCGTATGGTCTAGTTGAAACATTATATTTAGTCTATATGAAAATTAAAACACTAGGTTATTGAAAAAAAAAAATTAATATTTTTAACTCATAGTGCAGGAAGTGTGTCTCTGGTGGCACAGTGATAGGCAGATCTGCTCAGTACGTGTTATCACGTGGTTATGTTTATACGTCTTTGTATGTATTTATGTTTGTATTTAGAAGTTTTGTAAGAGAAATAATCCTAGAACCGACCCTAATAATTAAAAAAAAAAAAAAAAATTTAATGCACTTTTCAACACTTAAGTATTGTTATCAGAAGTGATTTTACAACACTACTTATGATCCATTTAAGCTTAGGAGAATAGCGATCATGCTCCATCATATTTAATTATTTGGTTCGCTTTTTCCTTCCCTTCTTATTATTTGCCCCCTTTTTACTTTCTCTTACCTCTATATATATGTTAATATATAGAGAGAGAAAGTATTGGTTTCATGTCAAAAATTCGATGTCGAGATTTTGATGGATCTTCACGTTTTGAGGTCCCCTGAATCCAAAAAAGTGGTTTTCGCGACATGGTCTGTCTGTGTGTCTGTGTGTGTGTGTCTGTGATCAAAATATCTCAAGAATGAAGGAATTGAGCTAGGAAGTTGAAATTTTATATTTAAGTTAGGCACCCCCATGGGACCGGGACACGAAGCTTTTGAACAAAATCGACCAAAGAGTACTAGTACTTTACTGATGCACTTTTTCAGTTTTTTTCGATTTCCTCAAAATTCGCTCCAACGATTTTTTTTTAAATTCAAAAATCAATTATTTTTTAGATTCTCAATAAAATGTATATTCTCATTTTGTGATTGAAATCTTCTGAAGACTACTTTACTCTTGTACTCCATAGAAAAGATAGGAGAAATAGTTGCCATGGCAACAAAATATAAATATTTTGCCATACTTATAAATTGTACATCTTGAAAATCGAATGAACCGTACTGTCGGAAACTAAATACATGTCGACACAAAAAATCTGGTGTGACAAGCACAGTACACAACTTTCGATTACCGAAGGTAAGAGAAAGTTGTGTGCTGTGCGCCAGTCACACCAGATTTTTTCTTATGAAAATGAAGAGGTTTTTTTTTTAATAATTTTTTCTCCATTCGTAAATGACTTCTTGGATCGGAGGATATTCTTCAAGAAGCCAAGCGATTCTATTCTCTATGTATTTATTCTATTTAACTCTATGTATTCACAATTACACTCTAATTTTCAAATGTCTTTCTAAAATTACAACACATTTTCATTCCAATTTTCATACGGCTTCCGAAAATTACAATACATTTGTAAATAGTTTTTGCAGACTTACTAAATTTAGTATTGTGAGGTATGTCTTTGTGGCTGGAAATATTATTAAGGAGTCAAAAAAATTCAAGACATATGCAGCCAAAATTATTTCTTTTATTGTTGCCGTTCCAGGTTGACGTTTCAGCCTTTGGTCTAGGCCGTCTTCAGAGCCGGAGGCGAGGATAAATGAAAATTTCACTTTCATTTTTCTCTTTCAGCGCTCCGTTCATGCGAATGTGTGTCGCTGAAATTGTAATTTTCATTTATTCTCTCCTCCGGCTCTGAAGATAACCTAGACCAGTGGCCGAAACGTCATCCTGTAACGGCAACAATAAAATAAAAAATTTTGGCTGCATATGTCTTGAATTTTTTTTTGACACCTTAATAAATTTAGTATGTTTTTGTGAATGTAATTTGTTTCCGACACAATAGTAAAATCAACAAATTTTTTTTTACAATGTAGATTAGTAATGTAATTTGAAACATACATATTTAACTAGAAAACGTTAATTCTGATTAAAATTTTATTTCATTTCCTTTTTTTTTTTGTCATATTTTATCGTTCATTTTGATGAATCGTTCGCGCTTTAATATTTGGAAATTTTTCTTCTAAATGTTAAACTTCTTTAATTTAATAACATTTCTCGATAGAAAGGGCACAAAACTAGTCCAGCAGTCACAACGACAACTTTCCAAGGATCGATTTAATTCAATTGTTCCTTTTCAACGCCTGTGCCAAACGGTCTGCTCTTCCTCTTTCACTCAGCCCATTGTCCCATTCTCTATCTCTCCATCTACTACACCCACACACCCACACTCACCCTTTACTCCCTGAGGCTGTTGGTTGGTCGGTGGTTGATTTTCCTGATAGGTGAAACACATACATACACACATTTACACAAAGACAATGCCACTTCATAGAGAGATAGAGTACTAAAACGCTTCAAGGATTGTACTTGAAGGCTGCAGGATGAACCCCAAAGGATTTTCGAGTTAAGGTTAACGTGTCTCAGAGAGAGAGGTAGTGCTTTATGAATGTACTATAAGCCTTCTATTCAATATGTCTTGAATACAATTATAGGCTAGGAGTTCATCAACTAATTAATTAAACCTTGATGCAATTAGATAACTTGTAATTCGATCACAGTGCATTTTGTTAAATTTAGAAATTCAATTATTTACATTTTTTAAAACTACAAGTTTAATTTAGAAATAGGTTGACAACTTTTTTTTACAATCAAAGTTAAAATTTTCTCAACTTTCTAGCTATTTTACGTTATTAAGATGGCAACTATTCTTTCTTTGGTATGAAGTGTAAGAGTAAAAAGTAGGGTCCGACCAAAACAAGATTTTCAGCCGCCGAAACCGAATATTCGGCCTCAATCTTAGTTTCGGCCGAAACCGTAACCGAAACCGAAACTTGTATTTTTTTTTTTTTTTGAAATTTTTTCTGCCCAGGGGAAAATATTTTCCCTTCCCGGGAAAATCATTTTACCTTTTTTTTTAGGGAGACTAAATTTTTTTTCCTCCCCTTTTCCGCTTTTGCAAATCATTTGACCTTTTTTTTGCATGCGAAATCTTTTCGGACTCAGGTTTCGGCCGGCCGAAAGTTTCGGCTACTTTTTGGCCGAAACCGAAACTACGGCCGAAACCAGGATTTTTGGCCGAATCCGTAACCGAAACCGAATATTCGGTCGGTTCCTAGTAAAAAGTTCGCTCAAACAATTTTAATAGCGAAATTATAATATAGAGAAAATCTAAAAAAAATAATTGATTTATAAATTTTAATCAAAATCGTTGGAGCCAATTTTGAGAAAATCGAAAAAAATTGAAAAAGTACTAGTACCCAATTTTTCCCAAAGACGAGACCTAGGGTAATTTCACATTGGTACCGGAAATAATATATTTTCCTGTTTAGTGCAATAAGATGTAATAATTTTGTTTATATTATTTTGTATTGTGTTGTTTTGTATTTATTGAATTTTGTATTGTATTATTTTGTATTTATTGTTATTGTATTTGTTTATTTTTATTTTTTGAATGAATACAAGATGTAGCTGTCTGTGGGCATGGCGTCGGGCCGAAAGACAATAAATGAAAAAAATAAATTAATAAATAAGTAGGTTCCTATAAGATTTCTTTAAAAAATGGATGGTTCTGGGCCGTGGCACTGTGGTAGAATTATTGCCTCTTGGGCTAGTAATCAAAGGTTCGAATCCCATCTCATACCCCCTCAAAGGGTTCGGGAATACTAAAAATTACTTATTTTTTCTTTAATAAAAATTCTGTATTTATTTGCATTAAAAAATAAAGTTTCCCTGCTTTTAGTGGAATGGTAGGAGCTGACCCCAAACTGACTACGCTAGTGCTATACTATATTATTTGAGACGAGAAAACAGCTTCTAATCCTATTATGTATCTTTTTTCAGATCTCTTTTGGATCAAAGATGATGAAGACTTCCTTCACCTTAGTTACCTTCAAAGAAATATTCCTTTTTTGACATCATTATTTGGTTTCTTCCTCACTGATGGTTCTCTTGGTGAGTTAATTCTTTCGTTTACATTACGTGGTTTCCTTTAAAGTCTTCTTACTCATTCAATTTTTATTATGAGATCCTTATATATCCTTCGCTAGTTTTTCCTTACTTAGATAAAACAATCCAAATTTTTCAATTAATTGCTCCACAACGAATTCAATGTCGAATCGTTAACAAGTGATTATCCGCTCTAGACGAGTTCTGGAGCAATTGATCAAAAAATCCATTAGTGAGTTGGTCATTTGTTTAGCTTCGTTCTATATTCTCGAGTGTTTATCAATAGAATAAAAAACAAATAAATTTATGAATTTTTTTTTCTTTCCCACTTTTGATTTTCATAAAACTAATTAATAATTAAATGATTTTTGAGCATATGATATATGGTTTTATTTTAATAAATTATTTTATTTGATTTTAAATGATTAAATTTTAAATTATTGCTTTTATTTTTTTGCCATAATTCACATTTAATATCTCTAATTACTACTTGGTTTTATCATAAAATTAATAAATTCTTCATATATTAAAAAATATTATTTAATAAAATTTTTTATCGATTTTCTACTCTGCTTTGACCTCTACAAGTAACTCTTTTAATAATTACTTTTTTGCACAGAAGTATTTATCTCTCCCATAGAATGGTGGAAATTGAGATTTAATAATATACATGTTCAAAGGAAATTGGATTTAAGAATTAAAGCAATTTTAAATTCTTATTTCTATTGATATTATCAGAGATCGATTGAGTTTGAGATCTTTTTTTTAATAATTATCAAAGAGCCAGAGAAAGGAAGGGCTGCTGAAAAAGATGTGATTGTTATTAATTTTTACCTATTTTTTTTAATTTTTAATTTTCGCTTCTCGCAGTCCTTACTGAAAAACTTAGCAGAATTATTTAATGAGTGGAATTAAATTTTTTTTTTACTTTTTGAAACGAAAAGTTTTAAAATAATCTTTTTTTTTTTTTAATTAAATTTAAATACACCAATTGAAAAAACTTGCAAAGTTTATTACTATATCACTAAAAGTAAAACAACTTATCAGGTTTTCATAAGTCAATCTGATAAAAATAAACCCCCTCTTGTTGGGACCCAGATGTTTTAACTTTGGTATATTGGTAATAATCGTAAAATTCTACTTAAATTCTTAAAATGATAATTTTCCACATGCTATACAACTTATACTATTCAACTTTTTATTACAAACAATAAACGTGTGAGTTTAAACATTCGAAAAATTTTTTATTTACTTTTTTTGTCTTCTAAGTGAATTTTTCATTTCTAAGTTTTTTTTTATTCATTTTGAATAAATTTTATTATAAACTTAAAAAGATAGTTAGTTGCCTAACAAGGTACACTAAAGTTACTTTTGTTAGACTTAATGATCTCTTAAATCATTTACAATTAATTTGTCATTAAATTAATTCAGGAAATAATATTTTACTCCCCCGTCTCTTTCTTATAAGGGAAAGTAGAAATTGCTTCTAAATTTGTGTCCTATAAACACATGTTTCGATGCGTTTATTTTAAATGAAATTAAATCTAGCTAAGCTCAAATTTTATTACTACTGAATAATTAAAAAATCTCCAATGATTAAATTACTAGGAGAATGCAAGGGAGCCTTCCCGGGGAAAGCAGCTAGATGAAAAATAAAAAATAACTTTTTATATTTTGCTGCCGACATTTGAAAACTAGTCGCACTCATCCTCAAGACACTCAAAATTGTCAAAGAAAAATACAGGTGGTATCTTAAGGGCAACCAAATTTTCAGAATTAATATTTGAAATAAATTGGAGTCCTGAGAGAGAAAACTTGTGGTTTTATTCTCCTTATCGTCCTCAATTTTCAGAATTAAGTACAGATTCTGACAATTTGGTTGCGCTGAAGATGAATGCGACAAGCTCTCGAAACGTAGGCAACAAAACATAAAAAGTTTTTTTATTTTTCACCTAGGCCTAACTGCTTTTCCCGAGAAGGCTTCCGTCCATTCTTCTAATAATTATTATAATTTGTTAATTCATTCAAATAAAAAAATTCTTATAGATTTAATTCATTAAAAATAAAAATCTGGAGTGACTGGTCGTGCAAACAACTTTCGGTACCCTGAGAGTGTGTGTCACACCAGATTTTTGTATACATTTTAAAAAGCATATAAAAATAATTGATTTTTGAATTTTAATCATAAGTTAGAGTGAATTTTGAAAAAATCGAAGAAAAAAAAAACTGAAAAAGTGAATCACTAAAGTACTAGTCCTACTCTTTGGCCGATTTTGTTCAAAAGCTTCGTGTCACGTCCCAAAGGGGTACCCAACTTAAATCTCTCAACCTCTTAGCTCTTTTCGTTATTGAGATATTTTGTCCACAGACACACACACACACAGAGAGACAGAAAGACCATGTAGCGAAAACCACTTTTTTGAATTCAGGAGACCTCAAAATGTGTATATCCATCCAAATCCGCGAATTTTGGACATGAATCCAATACCTTCTCTCTCTATATATTAGCATATCTTTAATAATAATTAATATCTACAGTTATTCAACTTAAGATATTTACCAATATGATAATATTTTTTTCAATCTAGAAAATCCAAAAAAAAATTCAGTTAAGAAAATTTTAAATTTTTTATTCCAAAAGTTATTATACCGGTTAACACGATTTTTGGGCCTTGCTTCTGCATATGAAATTTTCGTTTCTCCTACGCAAAAAATAAAGGGAAAAATAATTTTTACGTTCTCTTATCTATATGTATATGTTAATATACATATACCAGGTATATATAGAGAGAGAAAGTATTGGTTTCATGTCAAAAATTCGATGTCGAGATTTTGATGGATTTACACGTTTTGAGATCCCCTGAATCCAAAAAAGTGGTTTTCGCGACATGGTTTGTCTGTCTGTCTGTGTCTGGGTTCAATTTAAAGCATGAACGAAATTGGTATCAAGGGACAGATATATTAATTAATACCTTTACAATTTCAATACTACTTTTTTTCCCCTAAATTGTTCCAACCCTCAACTTAATCAACAAAAGTATCCCAAAGGACAAATTTCATTATAGGATCAATGAATTAGTCTTGTGGAAACTAATGAACTACAATAATTGTAACCAATGAAATAGGGGGAGGGAAAATAATATTTTTACCCCTGAATCACTCCCAAGGGAGGAATTCTAATAATAGTCCCACGTCTACTGATCAATTTCATTTATAAGTATTTTCTCTAATTTAATTAAAAATTATTTTTTTTAAGATTAAAATGTTTTCTTTTTAATGAAAGGTGGATAATTTTTGTTTAAATTGGAATTGAACTTGAGTTCTTTGACCTCAAGGCCAACATTGAGGCCAACAAATTAATTTTACTCCTAAGACAGGATTCGAACTGACTGCTCTAAAATTTTAAACAACTTATTAAAAAATATTTTTTCATTCATTAAAAAAAAATTGCAATATGAGTATTCTCAAGATATTTATCAAGAAATTATGAAGGTAGAAATTAGATATTACCCTAGGGAAGACTTGAATTCATTAGCATCATCATTTGTCGACGCTCTGACGAAGATTTATGATAATGCCTAATAATCAGATTATCAATATTCCACATTATCACAAGCCAAACCAATAATCCTATTATTTCTCCTTTTTATATTATACATGCCTTCATATTCTCTTCAATAATTAATTAAAAACTTGAGCCTGAATTAATATGCAATTTGTGAACTAAAACTATGAAACAGAAGAAAAATTATAATTTTAATTAAACAATAGAAAGATTATTAACTATCCCTGTGAAATATAGGAGATATTTTTGGCAAAAATGACATTTGAGAATAATTTAATATTACAGTACAAAGAAATAAATGTATAATTAGAGAGGCTTAGTTCGCTGACTTATTATCTTCCAGTTATCATCTAATTTAATAAAAAAATGGCGTTCAGATTTATCGCAAGCGACAAAATATAGTAGGCCTACTGCTGATTTTAGATCTTTTTTCGATTCCTGTAAATTTTTAGCTTTTAAGATATTTAATTCACTAGGAACAGGTAGATATCTTCTTGATCCAGGGTAAATTTTAATATTATAAAGCAGCTACGTTTCTGTTCTTCGGAATAAAATCTGACATAATCATCTGTTTTGATATGATCACTCGTATTCCATATTGAATATTTTGGATGTTACTAGACTCAAATCCTTATTCCTTTGAAACTTTGAATAGGGGGGGGGGGGGGGGAATAGGGAATCTCAAAATAATGTCAAGTTCAATTCTATTAGATACAAAAACATAATAATATTTTAAATTCAAGAAAGCTCTTTCCGTTCTGGGAGTGACAATTTCTTCAGATTTTGAATGACCTTATTTCGATGTTAGAAAGTTTAGTTTCCTCTTTTTCCCTCAACTTCTAATTCTAAGTCTTTGAAGATAATCTTTGGAAAGATGACTTCTCAGACATGTTTCAATGACTGGAGATGAATCTCTTACTGCTCTCTGCCAAACCATAGAAGCGTAGACTCTTTGGCATGGTCGTTGCTAATTTGTGCTAACTATGCAATATGATTATTCTGCACATTAGCCCGAAATGTTCTTGAGTTCTAATATAGGCAAAAGCTTTCGAATTTCGAGTTAAATAGGTTCGAACCTTATTCTTCTCGCTTATAGAATTCTCTAAAAAAAAAGTTTTTCGCTTATTTGATTTCTCCTCAAATTTTTTAAAAATTCAGAATATTCTAATATTCCTTTTTTTAGTGACCTCATTTCCATTTACCACATTATAAATATATCTATTTCATTGATTAAAAAGTGTGTTTATTCTATTTATATTTAACTCATTAATAAATTTATTCATTCTGAAAAAAAAAATTTTATATATAGGCCTATAATTATACCATACAAGCTAGATAAATCTTGAATTATTCTCTTTTCTCTCATCCTTTTTAAAAGATGTTATTTTCGAGTTATAAAAAAATTCCACCCCTATTTGACACCCTCTTCTTTTTTTTTTTAAACATGCACATATGTTTCCTATACATGAATATACTTTTTACTCGTTTCTTCTTTTGAGCAAATGGAAAATAAACTTTACATTTTTTTGTTTTTGTTATCCAAAACTGATATTTGTCTTTCGCTTTTATTTTTCTTTTGTTTTTACTTTGCTCTACTACCTTTCCATAATATAATATATATTCAGTAAGAAAAGTAGAAAAAAAAATGTTTTCATAATAAAAACAAGATGAAAAGACTTTGACGTTGGATTATATACATACAGTATATATGTTATGAGTAGGTCTATGTGTTTTGTTTGCAGACTACGATATGCAAATTTTAAATCAAACTCAAATAATGAAAGAGCAAGTGAATAGATTTTCTAATTTTTTATATGCCTTTGATCGTTTTTCAGTTTTATTAAATAACATACAGATAACATTCTCAATAATATAATAGATTGGAAATATTAATGAGAACCGCATTTACCGAAATGGCAAATAATTTCGATTCATTGCTCCGGAACTGTATGTAAAATCTTAACATCGATTCTAGAAAAACTTTGGAATAATTATAAACCTCATAATCAAATTGGAAGAATGAATGAACAAGCAGCTAGTTATATTTCAATTTATTAATAAACCAGGGCCGACGTTTCGGTCACATATGGGACCATTCTCAGGGCTACAAATGAAGAAAAGAACATTTAACAGATAAACAATCAATTACATGAAAAATTTTTTTTTTTATATTTATAATTACCCAGGTTAATGTCTGAAAATATATATAATCCTCGTCAAGTTATATTGGGCATACACAATTATACGTAGTGTTTGTAGCTCTGAGGTCCCATATGTGACCGAAACGTCGGCCCTGGTTTATTTATAAATTGAAATATAACTAGCTGCTTGCTCATTCATTCTTCCTATTTGATTATCAACACTCAGCTATATACCTCCTTCATATAAACCTGATGCCTATCTACAATAATAATTTCTGAAACCCAAAGGCGGAGGCAGAGGAGTTTTTCAAGGGGAGCGGAGGGGAGGGGAGGGGGGGGTAATCTGATGTAACTGGTCGCTCAGCACACAACTTTCTCTTACTTTCGATAATTTAAAGTTGAATTCTGTGCTTATTTTTCAGAATAGCTACGTATATAAACTAACCAAGCCCTCGGAGCTTGGCGTAGAGGTTAGCGTGCTAACCTCGTATACCAAACGTCGCGGGTTCGGATCCCAGGCAGTCCGATGATTTTATTTAAGCCAATTGGATACCAAATGGCTTAAATAAGAATGCCTGGACCCTAAATAATATATATTCATAACGGTTATCGTAAATGTCTTAAATGGCCTTAGTTGTCGAAAAGAGAGAGTGAATAAAAAAAAAAAATTTTTAAATTAAAAAAAAAAAAAAAAAAAAAAAAAAAAAAAAATTAATAAATAAAATTATAAAAATAAAAAAAAAAATTTAATATAATTAAAAAATAAATTCTTTAAAAAAGTGGGGGGAGGGGGTTGGTTTTTTCTTTTCCCTTTCTTCTCTTTTTTTTTATTTATTATTAAAATTATGAGATGGAAAAATAAAGAAATAAATAAAGATATAAAAAATTCACTTTTTGAGCTTTTTTCATTTAATACACTACCAATTTTTATTTAATATTAATTCAAATTCATCAAAATAAATTGATTGAAATATATTGCAATATTATATTTTTTAATTAAATACATTACAAATTGCCTTTTTAATTTTACGTATGACCTGATGACGTTTGGTTTCTATTTACAGCCGTTGAGTAACTTTTTATAATTTTAAAAATGAATGACATTAATAAAATTAACATTAATTACAACTCTAATTGACTATTAGGTTGCGGAAGCAAAAAGTGACACATTAAAATTAAAAAAAAAATATTCATTATTTTTGGATAAATTTAATAAACTTTGAAGAGTAAAGTGCCCTGGTTTACATACGAAAACCAAAATATACATTCTACCAGGAATATGTATGTCTTTAATTAGCTAAGTGATACACTTTCTTTTGGTCAAACATTATGTTAATTAAGATATATTTTTTTCTTAAAAAAAGGCTTGTACTTTTTTTTAAATTTTGTATATCAACCCTCCAATGTAGGGGAGAGATTAAAGATAGTGATAATATCATAAAGATAATCTTAAAAGCTAATGGGCATGAGTTCAGGTAGTCCGATGAAAATTTATTTAAATCGATTTGTATAAATTGATTTAAATTATTCTTACACATTACTTGAGCAAAGACTGGAATTTCTTAACTCACTATAGGCACAGTCATATCATCTTTAAAAAAATTTTTTTTTAATATGAAACTAATACTTTTTTGAATATCTATACTATTATATAAAAGACCAAGTCTGTCTGTCTGTTTGTAAGGCATAGACTCTGAAACTACTGGGCTGATTTTCATGGATTTTTTTTTAAATGGGTAAAGAATTTTTTGGGGGTGGTTTTAATTTGATATGGTAGCCTAATATCATTATATCAAATTAGGAAACCCCCCTTTTCAGGCTTTCACAAATCTCCCATAGGAAAGCATTGGAAAACAGGTTCTAACTCACTTTACGAAAAATATATTATTCAAATCTTTAAAAAATATAAACTCTTTCTCCTCCTAAAATTCGACATTTCAAAAAGTTTTTTCTACTCTACGCCCCCTCTCCCCTAAAATTATATTTTTTTTATTTTTCAATCGATTTTAATAAAATTTAAAATGCCGCTTCTTTAGGGTGTAAATAATTGAAAAATTCTATTCCAGACCTCAGAAAGTTTTATTGACCCCGCCGGGGGGACGTTCCCCCCCCCCCTGAAAATGTATCTTTCACTCGATTTTAATATTTAATAAAATTTAAAATGACGCTTCTCTAGAGTGTAAACAATTGAAAAATGGTACGAAGACCTCAGAAAGTTCTATCTGCTCTACCGCTCCTACTTGCCCCTCTAAAATTTATTTTCCACTCTTATTTCATATTTTTATATTATTTTGCAATGGTCTTTATTTTAATGTAGACAAAAAAATATATTTTCTCATGTTAGGACATTCAATACATTTCAATATTATACATATTTTAAAATTGCTCACTGAGCACTAATGTCGAGAGTGTAGACAATATTCACCATTAAACCACACAATATAAACCTCCTTCAAAAAGTCCCTAAACACACCCACATAATGTCACATACACACTCATTGCATTCAGAAAGCATTCCTAGTTAAAAATTTAATTTATTTAATATTTTTAATTAAAAGAAAAAAATCTTTGTATTTAAAAAAGAGAGGGAGAAAGGGAGTTTGAATATTTATATTCAAATACAAATTAATTCCACTTCTGAATTCTCAAGCTTTTTAATATCTCTTCTAAAAGGCTTTTCTAACTCCAATTTAACAACATTTTTTATATAAATATATTTTTCTTATTAAGGGTTTTTTTTTTGTTGCCTGAAAACTTTTGTTGTTGATGTTGTTGTTACCCTCGGTTGCCTTTTCACTTGTTCCAAGTAAGGCTTCTTCTTGCAAGTTTGCTCACTTAGCTTGAACCATCTGTTACCATATTTTCTACTCTTGCCCTCTGTCCGATTTTACTCAAACAATTTCTTTGAACACTTTGGGAAAGCAAGTAATGAAAAAAAAAAATTAGAAATGTCATTCTCTCTCAACATTGGTTATTTTATAAATACAGAAGTAATATTTTATATATAATAAACAGTAAGAAAGTAGAATTTAATTAGTAGATATAAATAACATTTTAAGGTGCGTACACATCTGCGCTCTGCTCCGCTCGCGAGCACCATGTTTGTTAGATTAGTACGGGTTTTGAGATGCTCGCGAGCTGCTCAAACCCGTACTAATCTAACGAACATGGTGCTCGCGAGCGGAGCAGAGCGCAGATGTGTACGCACCTTTAGATTCAAGGTCTTTATCAAGTTGTTTATTTCATAATTAATAAAACACAAATAAATAAAGTCTCTCAACAAACTTTATTTAATCGTGACGAGGTGTCTGTGAATACTATATTTTTTATTAATGCTAATTGAATTCCGGACTAAATCATTATTACCCTTCTTGAATGTACCACTACCTCTTACATACACGAGATCATACCCCCTTAACAAGATCCTGGAATCCATACCCTATCACCGCTATCACGACTTTTAATATTTAAAGTTACCACTATCGACACGTGAGGCGCCACTAATCAGAGTCCCCTTGTAGTTATGCAAAATCTTTCCACGGCTGCTATTTTATTTGCCGATAGAATAAGGATGAACCATAGCGCAGTGGTAGTTTCTCGCTCTTGAGCTAGGGGTCAGGGTTCGCAGCCCGTCTCTCGCGACAAAAAAAAATTATTTCAATTGATTTAACTACCAATCAATTGAAATAAATAAAGACGGGGTCTAAATGACCTCTGATGCCGAAAAAGAGCTTGAATAAATTTTTTTTAAATGTCATAGCACATATACCATAAATAATAAACAATTTTACAATTTTTTAGTTGATTGTGATGATATTATTTCAAAATCTTTCAACCAATTTGAGAGATTTTATTTACATAGTGACCCCTTTCTGTTTACTTTTTTTTCTAAATCCCCTCTAATTTTGTTATTTATTTAAATTACATTTTTCCTCTCCGGAAGAAGGGAATGGCAAGCATGAAATTCAACTGAATGGCAACTGAAAGGCGCTAGTCCTCTTTAGGGAGAGAAAAATGTAATTTAAATAAATAACTTCCCTCTTATAAATTTACATTCATTTTTTATATTTCCTATTTCACACATTGAACGAATTGTATGTATCTAACTATTCTTTCACACTTGAAAAATATTCAGGTCTATTCTCTAAAAACAGACGTTAAAATTTAAAATAAACAATTAGGTGTTAAAAAGTAATGTAAAAACAATCAGCGTTAAAAAAATGCTATTCTCTAAACAAAGGACTTCGTTGCTTATAATTATTTATTATTTCTTTTTAAATTCCATACATTATTTTTTTAACCGATACAAAAGATAATACTTTTTCTCTAATGTACAGGAGGACTAATTTTTTTTTTAAATATATATAATTAATATTGCTCAAGAGCTCATTTTCCTGATATTTTAAATTTTTTTTTATTATCTGTGTTGTAAATTGATAGATTGCGTTTTATCGCTTATATTTTTCACACACAGAGAAACGCCCTCCCCCCTTCCCATCTGAGTGATATATTCCAATTAAATGCAAATTCGGCTTGGAATTTAATCCAAATGCGGGACACCATTACTACTCGCTTCGACTACTGTCCAATATCAAATAGATCCTCTCCCTTTCTGCTTTTAATTTTCTCTCTCTCTCTCTCTTTTTTTTTTGGCTTAGAGAATAATGGTCTTCTTTGATCTATTTACTCAATTTTAATAGCTATTAAAACATGACGGAAAATGTGCTTAACTTCATTTTAAAATTAGTCTACCTTAAAATATTAATTTCTCAATGAGTATATTTCTTATTTAATTAAAAAAAATGGTTTGCTATAACTATATCTTTATAGCCTAACAACTTAGAAAAGGCGGGGCTTCGGTGTAAAGAGGAGAGGGCAACCACTTCCACTCTTGACAGCTAACTAATCTATGTTCATATATTTCATGGGCTTCATGTTATATTATTAATATTACAAAAGACCCAATGTCAGCTAGGGCGAAATCTTCTCCCTCTATTGCAATTATTTTATAATATACACTTAAATTTGATAACGAATTTAATAATGACGATAATTTAATAGGCACGGTATAACTAATTTTTTCTTCCACAAATTACTTTCGAAGTTTATTTGAAATGCATAGTTAATCTATATATTTCATATATAGGGTAAGAGAAAGTAAAAAATCTGGTGTGATTGTCTCTTACCTTCGATAATTGAAAGAGTTGTGTTCTGGGCTTTATACACCAGATTTTTTGTGACGACATATTGAGTTTCTGACAGTTTTTTTTTTTTTTTTAAGACACTTTTCCATTCACACTCACACTCACTCACACATACACACAGTCTTTTTGGCAACTTGAGGGATATAAGACTTTTACTATAACCGTTATTAATTAATTAATTGGGGTCCAGGCATTCTTTTTAAGCCATTTGGTATCCAAATCATCGGATTGCCTGGGATCCGAACCCGCGACTCTTGGTATAGAAGGCCAACACGCTACTACACCAAGCCCGAGGGCTTCTGACAGTATTGTACATTTGAATTCAAGATGTAAAATTTATAAACAGAAAAATATTTATATTTTCTATTAACATAACTCCAAAAATAAGAATATACATTTTAAAGAGCATCTAAAAAATAATTAATAAAAAATAAAAAATTTTAATCAAAATTGTTACAGAAAATTTTAAAAAAGTCCATGACCCGTGCAAGGGCGGTCCAGGGTGTTTCGGGGGGGGTTGGGGGCCCCTTTTTTTTATTTTAAAAAAAAATTTTTTTAATAAAAAGGGGGACCCGTGGCTCAGAGAAAAAGACATTAGCTTCTCATGGCTGGAGTCCCGGGTTCACTTCCCATCCCAAGTGAGAAAAATTTATTTCAATTTGAATTGACTTCAAATCATTTGAAATAAATAGGTATGTGGTCTGAATGACCTTAGATACCGAAAAAAACAAAAATAAAAAATAAAAAAAAAAAAAAAACTGAAAAAGTACATCAATAAAGTACAAGTACTCTTTGGCCAATTATGTTCAAAGATTTCGTGTTACGTCCCAATAGGGTACTGAATAACTCTTATAAAACTCATTATAAAGCTCTTTTAGTTCTTGAAATCAGAGGATCTCAAAACATTTACATATTTACATGAATATTCTTTCTCTCTCTATATAAAAAAAGTAAAAACATACTGTATATATATTTAAGAGAAAGTAAAAAATGGTTTTAAATCTAATTCGTGGAAATTCGTTTTTGAAAAAAAAAAAAAATCCTTCTCGTTACTTTAGGGAGAGTAAAAAAATATCATCTTTTGATATTAAATGTTTTTTATACTTCGTCATCTTTTTTTTTTTGGATCAATATTTTTTTTTTCATACTCTCTATCACGATTTGAATCTTGTCATCGCAAAAATAGGATGTAATAAATTCGATGGTCACTCCAACTGGACATCTTCACATTATTTGAATCATTAATCAATAATGATTAAGTGTTGATCAACATAGTAGATTTATTAAATATTTTTCACGAGCTATCTAAAAGAGATAATATTGTCAATTCATTCATTTATCTTTTCTATATACCCAAAAGAGACTGAGTAAATGACCAAATCCACTAATCAAAGAACTTGAAATCTTTTTTTTTTTTTAATTCAAAAAAAAAATATATTTTTCTCAAGAGAAATAAGGAAGCTTTTGTATTAAAGACATCGACTTCAAGTCCCAGTCAACTAGTAAATTTATTCTGTATCCAAGAATGCAGTCAGTACAGTAAAAAAAATAAACTTACAAAAATGTTTGTATGTGTATATGTGTACAAGACAAGACAGACCAAATCCTTGACCCGTTACGAAAACAATAAAAACACTCTAAGACGCCTTCACTAACCAACCCTCACTCAGAGAGACTGAGAGACAGTGAAAAAGAAGAAAAATCTAAACTTTATTCCCGACCTCTGCATATAAAATAGAAATTGACTAGACAAGCTTTATAAAAAAAATAAACCTCTTTAGGGAAAAATTCTTTTTTTTTTTTTTGAATTTTAAACCAAAATTACAAACCATGACAGATTTAAATTCTTTTTTATTTGTATTTTAATTATGATTTTCTAAAAATATTTAAATAAAATAAATTAGACCAGCGTTTTTCAAACTGTGAGGCGCGCCTCCCTAGGGAGGCGCGGTCTAGTCTAAGGGGAGGCGCGAATATTGGCCCCCAAGATCAATTTTCCAAATGATTGCTATTATAAATAAAATAATAAAGATAATAAAGAAGATTCTGGGACGGAGTTTTTAATTAAAATAATAAATATTTATTTATTTATTTAAAAGAACTGTTGGCATTAGGCCACCAGCCATTTTGCCACCGCTAAAATAATAAATATGAATAAATAAAAAAAATATTTTTATATAAATTATATTTTTTTAGTATAAAAAATTTTGTTTGTGTATTATTTTATTAAATGTGTGGGGGAGGGGGCGCCATACTATTAAATATTTTTAAGGGAGGCGTTGTAACATAAAGTTTGGAAACCACTGGCCTAAAGTAAGACTCATTTTAGAAAATTATACTATGTGTAAAACCCAAAGACGGATCCAGGGAAGTTTTTCAGGGTTTTAATTTTTTTCTGACTAGACGCGAAGCTCGCCGAAGGCGATAACATTGTTAATTATTTTATTTATTAGGATTGGATAAGGGGTTGAAAATTTTTTTGTAAATTTATTTTAGCTAAATTGAAGCCAAATAAATAGAAAACATTCAAAAAATAGGGTTGATTATTATTTTGATTAGGGGGGAGGGGGTGAAGGGTTGATTGTTTAAGAAAGGCCTTGGAATATTCCAAATCACTTGTTGACATTCTTTTCCATCTCTAAATATAGTTAGATTAGAGATAAAGGTATTTTTTTACTTTTAATAAAAAGGGAATTGTTATTTTCATCAATTTTATTCCTATCGAAAGAAAGACAAGTCTCGTTCAGTCGAGAGCGTGGCCTGCAGACAGGCGCGCAGAGCTGCTCTGTTTTTTTTTATTTGTGTTTTAAGTGAATCAAAGTGAATAATTAATATAGTGCAACCCACCCTGACCTCACCGTCAACCAGCACACCCTCTTGAGTGTCTTATTAAAGGTAATTATTATACATTTTATCGTTAGAAAAAAAAAACTGATAGAAACAAATAATTTGACTGCGAAGATTCTTTTGAATATGAAATTAAATATTTTGTATTTCACTAAGGGTAGAGGAAGAATATAAGCTGTTGAAAGGGAGAGGGGGAGTGTAGGTGTCATTGAAAAAAAATTAGTTTTTTATTTTTTATCTTTTTTTTTTTTTTTTAATTAACACACTTTTTTCTCATTCACACTCACACACACACACACACATTCACACAGTCTTTTGGGCAACTCAGGCCATATAAGACTTTATACGATAACCGTTATTAATTAATAATATACATATTGGAGGTCCAGGTATTTCAATTTAAGCTATTTGGTATCCATTTCGGACTGCCAGGGGTCCGAACCCTCGACGTTCGATATAGATGGTAGGCACGCTACCAACTACACCAAGCCTGAGGGCATTTTAAAAATCTTTTCTTAAGTCACCACTATTTACCATTATATTTATTATATTCTTTCTATTCGGCCTATATTTTTGTTAATCAAATTTCTTTAATATACTTTTACTCAGGGGTGGATTAAGGGTTGAAAATTAAAATGAAATAATTTCAAAATAAAATAAAAATTAAAATAATTATTTATAAATGTATTCAAATTATTTTGAGAATAATTTCGCGGTGAAGGCTGGCATTTCCTTAAGGGGGGGGGGGGGGAGATATGAAAGCATTAACCAGGGGGGTTAATGCCCCATCCCCTATAATGCACAAAGATATTAATGTTTTTTAATACTTTTACTAAAAAATAAGTGCATTCCGTTTGAGTTAAAATTTATATTCAATATTTAGCAAATATCATAGTAGGGTAGAAACATTTTAATGTCATTCTAAAATTTCTTATTATTGGGGCGGAATTAATTTTTGAGAATTTCGAAACTCATAAACAGATAATAATAACACTGTGTAACTTAGGATCCCATCGAATCCCTTGCAGAATTGTGTAGGGATTTTTTTCATTAGGTAGAAAAGTAAAATATGATTAGTCCACTTAGAATTTTACTGGGGTGAGTTTTTTTTTTTTTTTTTCATTTATTTGGCTTTCGACCTAAAGCCATGCCAAAAACAACATTTTACAAATTATATACATCAAAAATAAATAATAATATAAAATATAGATCAGCAAAAAATACTGGGGTGAGTTACCGCATCTTTTTGTTTAATTCGGATTTGAATTTTTACTTTCTCTTACCTATATGTATAAATTAATATACATATAGAGAGAAAGTATTGGATTCATGTCAAAAATTCGATGTCGAGACTTTGATGAATATACACGTTTGGAGGTCCCCTGAATCCATGACATGTTCTGTTTGTGTGTCTGTTTGGGTTCAATTTAAAGCATCAAGGAATTGAGCTAGGAGGTTGAAATTTTATATTTAAGTTAGGCACCCTCCTAGGTCGTGAAAATAAGATTTGAGAAAAATATTTTTCTTCAGGAATGAAAGTTAGAAAAAACGAAGCCAGAATTTTTTCTTTTAATTCATTTGCTATATTTATAGAATGCAATCTGCAACCCTATATAATTTATATTCATATTTGCTTCATTCCTCTTTAAACAAATTTCAAATTAAAAATTTATGACCTCTCATCATTTTAGTTAACTAACTGTTCATTTTCTTTGTTCTTTTTTATTTAATATTTGAACTCTATGTTTACAAAATCCAGTCAGTCAGGTTCGCTTTGATTCAACGTGAATTGATTTGTAAGCACTATTTTATTACCAATCACTTTATTATTAGAAGGCAAACAAATGTCGATGATGATCTTGATCCTCATCTATTTGTTCGAGTCAACAGACTTCTTTTTTTTTTGTATTCATGAATGTGTGGTGTATTCTATCTTCTCCCACCTACCAATTCTTCTGTATAGAATTCAAGTTTCCAATTCAAGAGTGAATCGCAAACTCCTGTTCATGTTCGCTCTTTCTCTCTCTCTCTCTGTTCTGCCAATCTTGTTATGCCCTGAGGGCACCCCTAATCAAATCAAGTTATTGGCTAAGGGAGTTGGATTAAAATAAAAATAAAAAAAATAAAAAATAAAGTCGACGGCTTAGGAAAAAAAAAAGAAAAAGAATTATCGAAATATTGAGATAGTCAAATAAATGTTTTATTGGATTTTTTTTCAATATGTTTTCCGAATTATTTATCAGGCTATTAAGGAAACAAAATTCTCTCAAAAAAATTTTTCTTATAAATTGGATAAGACACAATAATCTTATAAAAAGGTTTTTCTTTCTTTGTGAATAAAATTTGAAATCAAAAACTTGTAGGCCTATATCCATCCAAAATACCGATAGCGAATTTTTGACATGAAACCAATACTTTCTCTCTCCATATATTAAATTAACATATTAATATATAGGTAAGAGAAAGTAAAATACATTGAATTTTTATATTATCTTCCAGGGGCGTAGTTTGCCCTAGATAGACCCTGTATCAAAATTTGATTATTTTCGAACAATTTTTCCACCTATTTTTAAAATAATAAAATTTTAGTACGCGATGGCCGCAGGCTAAAAGCCAAAAATAAATTTAAAAAAAGAAAATTTAGTATTTAATTTACATTATATTATTATTATTATTTATTTATTTATTTTTTTTGTACTTACCTGGCTGAACTACAAACAAATATATTATCCAAGTTGTTCTTTAGAAGTGTGCCTTTTCTGTTTAATAAGGGTTCAATTGTTTTAACTTTCTCTTACCTTTATATATGCTAATATATAGAGAGAAAAAGTATTGGATTCATGTCAAAAATTCGATGTCGAGATTTTGATGGATATACACGTTTTGAGATCTCCTGAATCAAAAAAAGTGGTTTCGCAACATGGTCTGTCTTTGTGTGTCTGTAAACAAAATATCTCAAGAACGAAAAGAGCTAGGAGGTTGAAATTTTATATTTAAGTTTGGTACCCCCTGGAACGTGGCAGGAAGCTTTTGAACAGAATCGGCCAAAGAGTTCTAGTACTTTACTGATGTACTTTTTAAGTTTTTTCGATTTTCTCAAAATTCGCTTTAACGATTTTGATTAAAATTCAAAAATCAATTATTTCTTAAATGCTCTTTCAAATGTATATTCTCATTTCGTTCTTTGAAGCACCCTTTACTCTTGTACTTCATAGGAAAGATAGGAGAAATGGTTGCAATGGTAACAAAATATAAATATTCTCCCATGTTTATAAATTTTACATCTTGAATTTTAATATATCGGTGGAAACTAAATATATCTCGACACAAAAAAAAAAACTGGTGTGATTCTTACCTTCGGTAATCGAAAGTTGTTTTCTGTGCCAGTATTTACAACACTGCCACACTATTGTTACTCAACAGATTATATGATCGTGTGTAATAATATGTTTATTTTTTCCCGGGAAATTTAGCGTACGGCCTTCGAGTTTGAATGAGATTTTGGATAACATTTTACTAATTTTTGCTTATACCCCGTATCTTTGATATGGCGGAAGCTTCGGCCCTGTTATTTTCATAAAAGTAGCTGCAAATATTTTAAGAAAAAAGATTAGATAAATATAAAATTATTCAAAAGGATTTGGACTAAGAGGTTCATTAAAAGTCGAAAAGTTTTTACACAACTTTATTTGACCCCAGACATTATTTCGTAAATTTCCTATAGGATTTCTTCAATGGTTGGAATCATAGAGAGCCATATTATAAAAAATTATTAGCAAGAAGCTAGAAACAAACATGTTATTGTATTTTTTGTTAAAACCTAACTATTTAATAATTTTTTATAATATGTCTCTATGATTCCAACCTTTGAAGAAGTCCTATAGCAAATGGACGAAATAATGTCTGGGGTCAAATAAACTTTTGCTTTTGAGGTTGTGGCTGGTGATGTGATAATAATGAAGAATTGGAGATATCAGCCAAATTGGAATAATCCAGGTTCAATAAAACCCCAGAATAAGACGTTTCGGCCTGAATTTATTTGGCCATCTTCAAGAGATTGCATAGGGCTACAAAATTGTATATAGATATTAACAAAATTTTTTACATTCTATTATTACAATATATTTTTTTAAGTTGGTTGTGTTGTTTTTATTTTTACTTACAATTATACACATAGTGCAAGTGCACATGTGATCAAACCGGGATTTGTCAATAATAAAATTTTTTTCGCTTCATACAAAATTATATGGCTTCTGTGCCCAAGCTCAGAGATAATCCAATGAAAAAATTTTTTGTCTTAAAGTAAATTATTAACCTTGATTAACGGTCATTCTTTTGACTGTGACAATGCACAAGTGTTAGTAAAAATCGATAACTATTATAAAAGAACGATAGCCGAAATGTTGTTTATAAAAATAGCAGGTGATAAAGCAGTCAATTTCAAAAGAGATTGCATAGGTCTAACTAATATATATACTTCTATCTTGTGCGAGATGACTCGTGAATTTTTTCCCTGATTGATAAAACAATGTGCCTTGTTGGAATTTAGTAAAAAATAAAAAAAATTTTTACCTATGTTAAATAAAATTAATAAAAGTATTGATTTAATATTTAATAAATAAGGAAATAGATTAAATCTAATTTGGTCAATTTACATAGAAAAACAAAAGTAATCAGATAAAAAAATGACCGTTAATCAAGGTTAATAATTTACTTTAAGACAAAAAATTTTTTCATTGGATTATCTCTGAGCTTGGGCACAGAAGCCATATAATTTTGTATGAAGCGAAAAAAATTTTATTATTGACAAATCCCGGTTTGATCACATGTGCACTTGCACTATGTGTATAATTGTAAGTAAAAATAAAAACAACACAACCAACTTAAAAAAATATATTGTAATAATAGAATGTAAAAAATTTTGTTAATATCTATATACAATTTTGTAGCCCAATAACTGAAGATGGCCAAATAAATTCAGGCCGAAACGTCTTATTCTGGGAGTTTTATTGAACCTGGATTATTCCAATTTGGCTGATATCTCCAATTCTTCATTATTAAATAAACTTTTGTTAAAAAACTTTTCGACTTTTAATGACCCTCTTGGTTTAAATCCTTTTGAATAATGTGAAAAAAGTTCCTGAGCTTCATCTAATTTATTATTCACATAAAATTATTATTTTGTACATAATTAATTTATTTTCACACAAGTATTTTTTTCGAGAGGCTTAACTTGTTTACCTCCAAAGGCCTCGAAAACTCGAATCGGAATAGTCCTTTTACATGTTGCAACTACCAAATGTTAACATTTTCATTTCTATGTTCCCCGTCAAATTCTTATTAAACTTAAAAGAAAAAGGAAAAAAAAATCTTTTACTAATCTTGCTAATACTTTTACTGTTATTACTAATAATAATAATAAAATAAGGGACTTTCATATAAACTTGATGGAACTTTTATGTTATAATCGATCAAAATCCATCAAAATCAATCTATTTTCCTAAACTTAAAATCACTTTAACAAATACTCTCTTTGTATATTCTATAATATTAAAAACTTAATTTATTGACATTATACATAGGCGTATATATATATATAGTCTAAATATATTTTTATAAAAATGTTATTTGATTGATATGCTACTAGTTTATTTATAAAATGTAATTAAAAAAGTAAGAAAAAAATAATTTAAGAAAGCTCAGGGATATGAAGCCTCTTTAAACGTAGCTGTTTGAAAGAATTCATAAATCGAGTTGAAAATTTCTTCACAATTCGATTTTATAGATCTGCTCGGGCGCTAGGGACTTTAACCAAAAAAAATTTTGTTGTATTTTATCATTTTTTGTTTATCCTTTTTACTTACTTTTACCTATACATGTATAGGCTATATATATAAAGTATTGGATTCATGTTTAAAATTCGATGTCGAGATTTTGGTGGATATACATGTTTTGAGGTCCCCTGAGTCCAAAAAAGTGGTTTCCTCAACATGGTCTGCTAGTCGTCTGTGTATGTTCAATTTAAAGGGCAGCCCCGCCTAACTTAAATATCAAATTTCAACCTCGTTGCTAGGGCGGTCTAGAGCTTGAAAATAAGCTTTTAAACAAAATCGGTCAAAAACTACTGATGTACAGTGAGGGACAATATTAAGTCCCACCCATGAGTTTTCTACTTGTGATTATTTAATTCATTTTAAAAAAATATATATTTTTTAATGGAAACTTTCATGGTTCAAACCTAGAAAATTTCCAATAAAGATTTTCATTTTCTTTTATAAAAACAATGAAATAATCACAAATAGAAAACGCTTGGGTGGGACTTAATATTGTCCCTCACTGTACTTTTTCAGTTTTTTTTTTTCTCGATTTTCTCAAAATTTGCTCAATAGATTTTCATTAAAATTCAAAGATCAATTATTTTTTAGATGTTCTTTAAAATTTATATTCTCATTTTGCCCTTGAAATTGTTTGAAGCACACTTTACTCTTGAACTTCATACTTCACTTTACTTTGGTACTTAAACACAACTTTCAATTACCGATGATAATAGAAAGCTGTATGTGCTGTGCGATCAGTCATACAAGATTTTTTAAATTTATTGTCACTATTTCTTATCTTGATCTTTTTTATCATTGAGAAAAACTATTCTAAAAAAATGTATTTATTTTTTTCTTCAAAACATTCACAATCTCTATTTAAAGAGTTAATAATCTCTTGTTAATTCCAAACTTAATGAAAGTGAATTAAAATAAAAAGAAAACGTTGAATATCTATCTCTGAAAACTTTTCAAAGTTAGGTTCTAAATTTGAATTGCTAATATCTGGTGTTCAAGATGATGTTGAGGGTGACTTGGGTCGAATAAGGAACAAATATTAGATGGATCCTTGGATGGCCGAAACTCCCCATTTTGCATTCCTCATCTTAAACTTGTCATATTCCATACATATTCATAAATATTCGTGAGAAACGACCTTAAATTAAAATCATAATTCTAAATAAATAAACATTCAAAAAATTATTAGGCTGAAAATATTTTTGAAAACAATTTAAGATCGAGAAAGTTTGTTTGTTTTACTTTATTTATCTTGATAAAGTCTTTAAGAATCACTAAAGTTTTTTTTTTATTGTTTTAGTAATGCAAATAATAAATAAATCTTCAATTAAATCAACCGACTTGGTTTATTCTTGAGATGAATTTTAAATATTTATCGAATAGCTCAACCTAGAAAGAAAGAAAGATAAATCATTCATCAGAAGCGTTAAGAGTATAACTCAGAGATTTCCAAACTGTGCATCGCTGCGCCCTGGGGAGTCGTGTAGGCTTATAGGGCAACCACAAAAAGGGACAATTTTCTACCCTAACTTGAGAGCACACCTTAGAAAGTTTAGGGGTGTTAGAATATGCCGATTTACAATCTATCGATCTTTTTCAGTAACTTATATGTCTAATCTAGTCTCAACCTTTAAGACCGTGTTTTATAGAGCGAAAACTACAATAATTGTCGACACCGAATTTTTTACATAGGCCTATTAAGAAATCTTAAATATTCAGTGCCTGCTTTAGTATTTGTTTACATTCAGAGGATAGACAAATGTAAAGAAAACATAAATACATGTATTTCTCTATACATTTCCTATGGGAGAAATCGTAACTTAACGAATTAATAACTCAAAAAGTTATAGGAATTTCGGGATGAAAATAATTTTTCTGCAATCCTTTGAAGGTCCTCTTTAAGGATATAAAATTACGTTTCAAAATTCCAACGGGAAGTTGGCCAAACGGAGCGTGACAGACAGGCGGACAGACAGACAGACAGACATTAGGGAATTATATATATATATATAGATTCATTGCGAGTATTCACTAATACGGTTATCGTATGAATGATCTGTCATCCTTATTTTATCGGCAGAAAAAATAGCAACCGTGGAAAGATTTTGCATAACTACAAGGCGTCCCTGATTAGTGGCGCCTCACGTGGCAACTTTAACTATTAAACTTCCTATTAGCGGTGATAGGAAACAGCAGTGAATGTTCCAGGATTTTTTTTTTTAAGGTAGAAGTTCTCGTGTAATTATTTAGTTCCAGATCCAATAAACATCAATAAAGAACTTAATTAAAATTATAAAATAAATATTTTTTCTGTACCAAGGGATGGGGCCGCTCTTGTATACAATCAATCATCTTGATATTAACTCAAAAACGAAAGCTTAACTGTTGAGCCTAAATGAAATTTATTTTATTCTTCAATTGAATATTTTTGAGTGGATAGGCTTATATATTTTTAAAATTTATTTACAATATTTACTTAAAAATCAACGCTTTGATTATATATATTATCTCCCTAGATACAAAAGATTAATTTTCTTTTTCTCCTTTATTTAGGCGTGCTTAAGAAAAAACAAAACTAATGTCTTAATTGCCTACCCTCAGGCAATTCTTTTTATATTTCTCCTAAGACAATGAAAGTTTACTTGTCGGCCCTATTCTCTAGTGGCATGTTGATTGTCTTAGTCCTTCCTTACTGTTCCCCTATCATAAACCCAAAGGAACAACAGACTATTCCTATATCGTAGTCGTGAGATTAAGCCTCTGGGTCTTCCTCCTTTGTCAAGCTCCTTGCTTTAATTACTTGGGTCATATTAGACTGCTATCGTAATAAGAGTTAAGGAAAATTGATTTAAAAAATAGGGCTTTTACTTTTTTTTAGTTCTAGAATCGTTAGTTTGCTTCTCAAAATTATTGATGTTTGTTTTTCGACTTCCTGGCCAGGTCTCAGTCGCATAATTAATTTAATAGAATAAAAGTGAGACATTTTGTTTAATAATTTAATAATTTGAAACGATAAACATTAAATCCAGTCGGCAGTCGAGAGAGAAATGATATTTATTTTTTATTTTTTAGTAATTATTTATTAATTTTTACTTTCTCTTACTTATATTTATATGTTAATATA
>JAKCPI010002895.1:0-14457 GCA_023213315.1 Euborellia annulipes
TATCTTTTTGTTAATTAATTCGCTTGGCTGAAATTGTATTTCCATTATGAAGTGATTAAATATTTGGGGAGGGTCCGAGCAGTTCCCGTACGGGCATCCTGAGAAGAGCAACGCAACGCAACGCATTATTTCCCCCTCCCTAAAATGCCTCCTGAATTATGTTTATTACCGTGTGTAGCTGCTGAAATATTAACACACCGTGTCCCTCTTTACGTAATGAGCTTGTCTCTTTTTGGTTTTAAAAGTGAAAAAAAAAGGATTCTATTTTTTAATTAAAAACTCCATTTTGTCTGTTTAAATAAAACAAAATGAATGAATATAAATGCGTATTGAAAGAAAAAGTTCATTTCCAATTTTAAATACAATTACTATTGAAAACTTTTATTTGTAACTATAATTGGTCCATTTATTTATTGTTAGACTTAATTTATTTACTTTGGACATTTTTTTTTAAGCTAGAAACAAAATTAATCAAATTTTCCAATTTGTTTGAGGTCATTTGTTTTTTTTTTCCTGTTACAATTTTTTTTTTTTACTATGTATTTTCAATAAATTAAAATACTTCAATCACCGTCACTTTCACACGTTTTTAATTTGCGATTCACACATTAATGTTTTCGGTATCAAATTGCCCACTTATCAGGGGTCGTTTCACCTTAAAAGCGATGAAATTTTATTAAATACCAATTACATTTAAAAAATAGGAACGGGGTCTGAAGATGTCTCAGATGCTGAAAAATATTTAAATCAATAAAAATAAAATATCATTAACAATATATTGTAGAACGATCGTTTTTCCAAAACTAAATTTTTCTTTATTGATAATTTCATACACAAAAATTTTATTAAAAGACAAGGCCCTAGCCGGGGGGTTGAGTTTCAAATTCCCAAATAGTGTTAAAATTTTAAATTTTGCTAGAAATTATAAAAAATTATTTAAAATTTATTCTTTACAAAGGGGGGTTGGTGTGTGTGGGGGGGGGGGGGGGGGTAATCACTCGGATTAACCATTATTTTATCTTGCTGTTTAAAAAAAATGAGGTATAAAATATTCAGAATTTAGAATCATAGGAGTCTAGGCTTAATTCGGTATCGTGCTTTTAAAAACTGGGTCAAAGTACAGATGCCGATTGCAGGATGTTTATTTTACTTCCAAATGAGTTTTACTAACTGAAAGAGAGAGAGAGAGAGATGAACTCTTTGTTGAATAATGTAAGTCTTGTAATCGAAAAAGAAATTCAATTTCGTGATTTTTATGTCTACTCTCTTTCTTTCTTTTTATCTTTTTTTCCATAAATGATGATGATTTGATAAATATTTATCTAGCGTTACAAAATATTTTAATAAAATAAAGGAGAATACCGTAGAAAAATTTAATTATTTTTGTTTATTATTTCTATATTTTTATCAAGAAAATAAATATAGGCCTACGTATAATAATAAATTTTAAAAGTGAGACGAGGTAGGCTGCCACAAACACAAATATTAACTTATTATCTTTCTAAACCATGCCACTCTCAGTTTCAGAACGAAAATAATGTCAAATTCAAGCTTTCATTCTTTTAATATTCACTTGATATTTTAGCATTATTTTCGATCTGTTGATGATACCTCGAATCGTTTTGTTAAATTTTTTACTTTCTCTTCCCTATATGTATATGTTAGTATACATATGTATATAGAGAGAAATTATTGGATTCATGTCAAAAATTCGATGAAGAAATTTTGATGGATATACACGTTTTGAGGTCCTCTGAATCCAAAAAAGCGGTGTTCGCGACATGGTCTGTCTGTCTGTGGGTGTGTGTGTGTGTGTGTGGGGGTCTATCTGTCTGTGAACAAAATATCTCAAGAACGAAAAGAGCTAGGAGGTTGAAATTTTATATTTAAGTTTTGTACTCTCCCTCCCCTTTTGATTAAAATTCAAAAATCAAATATTTTTTAAATGCTCTTTAAAATGTATATTTTCATTTTGTCATTGAAATCTTCTGAAGACCACTTTACTCTTGTGCTTCATAGAAGAGATAGGAGAAATGGTTGCTATGGTAACAAAATATGAATATTTTCCCGTATAAATGTTACATCTTGATATTCGAATGTACCTTACTGTTGGGAACTAAACATATGTAGACACAAAAAAATCTGGTGTGAAAGCACAGAACGAAGTTAAGAGACCAGTGTGACCAGTCACACCAGATTTTTATTATTACAACTTATGATAAATTGAAATTTACGAATTATTTTAAAATTAATTAATGAATTTCCTCATTTGAATTTCAAATCCGAATATCAAGGTTTATTTTTTAATAATAATAAAATGTTATTATGTTAATGGAATGAAAATTTCAAAGTAGTTATGACTTAATTAGAGATTGCCATCATCTCCATCTATTATTATTATATGATGAATGAACCAACCACTCAACTTATCCGAGAGTTGTTTTTTTTGTGGCAATTATCAGAGCATGCTTGTGAAAAGAATAGGCGAAATAATTGCATTTGGAGAAAAAAACAAAAATACAGGGTCGGTATTCGATTTTACTTTCTCTTATCCTATATATGAAATATATAGAGAGAGAAAGAATTTTTTACTTTCTCTTACTTATATATATTAACTAGTCGTTTACTTATATATATTAACTAGTCGTTTAAGAATTAATAATATGAAAAAGTAAAAGAAATACAGCCACTTTTGATAACTCGGACAGCTTGTATATAATTTTTATTTAAATAATTATTAAATTATTTAAATAATTTTACGAGACCTGTTCATTTGAATAAGATATTGATATTCATGAATATCTCAATTCGGATTTGACTAAACACTAAACTACTCACATATTTGTTAAATATTAATTTTATATAATCGAACTGAAAAATACGATTGACAAATAAATATTAAATGAAAAAGAAATATCAACAGATTTGTGCTGAGGAACTTTGACAGATGAAACAATTTAATCTTTCCCTATTCGTTCTATTAATTATGTATTATTTGAAGTAATGCATAAGCAATAAAAGATTCTAAATAATAAATTTCTAGTTTTATTGTAATTTGAAATTAATTTAGTTCCTTGTGGACGAAAACAAAGAGAGTGCTTAAAGTTTTAGGAAAATCTTGAAAATTCTCAAAGTTCAAAGGCGATGGAAAAAATATGACCTCTATGGATCAGGACCACACAAATATGAATTTTTGGATACAAATCAATTGGAATAAATAGGGGTCTAAATTACCTCGATGTCGAAAAATACCATAAATAAATTTAAAAAAAAGAAAAAAAAACTCAATGGCCTCATCCCAAAATGCAAAATTAAAAAAACGCATATTATATTAATATTGATATATTTGAAAAAAGTCGCTTTTTTTCAAAAAAATTCTCTGACAGGCAAAAAAAAGTCGCAAAAGTCGTTTTTGAAAATCTCAAAAAGCGTTTCTGGAAAAGCCTGAAAACTGACATAAGTCGAAAGACTTTTTTTTCCACTCTCTAATTATAAGTAGGCCTAATAAATTTTTATCTTTCATTAGACGTCCGCGGCCCAGTTCCACTCAGCCCGCGGGCCACGTTGCTCTAGAGATAACAGAGATAGCAGAATTATTTTAACTCTTTATTAAAAAAATTTTGAAAAAATATTTTTTTTTTCCGGGGTTAATTAACTGACCTTTAAATTCTTGATCCTGAGATGCCAATTTTATTTTTTTTTTTTACTTTTTACGTGACTTGAATAACCTTTTATTGTTTAATGATATCAGATATCCGATTAAGGAAAACCTCGAAATTTTATAAATTTCAATTATAGTTATTATTTTTTGATTATTATTATTATTATTAAGTTAATGAAAATTTTTCATTAAATAAGGGATATTTTTTTTAAATTACAATTAAAAAGAATTATAGAAACGACGGGATAACCTTTAGAGTGAATTAAAATTTCTCGACCGAAAGGCGAAAAAAAAGTCTATCTCTCTATCTGTTGTCACTTTGTCAATATTAGCTACAATTCTTTATTTTCATTATTTAGATTAGATTTTTTATATGTTTTTTTTATTCATTTCTTCCTATTTCCCAGGTAGCTTTGTTTTTTTTTCTGGTCCATTTTAATATATTTAATGGAAAACATTCATGCATTAAATAAAATATCAGCTATATAGCCTAGCCAGTTTATATTGTACAATAAAACATTTAATTTAATTAATTAATTAATTAATTTTTTTTATTTGGCTAATTAAAATTTTATTTTATTTAGAAATTTTCACAAGCTGTTTTGTTTTAATCTAGTGTAATGCAGCCCCGATTCTTTTATAGTGAAAACATTCCAATTTAGCAAATGTTATGAATTAGGGGACCACGAAAAATTCTGAAAAATATTAAAGGAACCGGAAACCAAAAATGTTATAACGAAAAGTCGCTTAACAATGGAACACATCAATAAATATAAACAAAATTCTTTTTTTACACAATTTCTTTAATTTGGTGTTTAATTACAATATAATTAAATTAATGTACCGGTCGTTGGCTTCGAACAACGCCGGTAAGATAGGGGTGTAAATGAGCATCTACTCTTCGCTTCTATGAGACACAAAAGCCTTGATTATTATTTAGAACTTGTTACATTTAATAAATTATATTTAGAGAAAAAATTAGAGTTTATAGTTTATTAAACGCAAGTTGAATGGACGTTAATTAAAGGGGAAGGGGGAAAACAAGAATGGACTCATCTGTAGTTGTCGATGGTGGATTGTAGTCGCAGCCTCCAGTTGGTCCAGGACGATCTCGTACCGGCTCTTTTCAAGGGCCCATGGCCACTGGTAGTCAGATGTGAAGCCACCAGCATTAATTTGAGATGCATAGCATCATCCTCTGGATAATGGTCCAGGGAGAGGATCTAGGCGAGTTACCCCACTATCAGGGTGCTTGGGGGAGGCATAGCCTCATAAGAAACTTTTATATAAGAGGAAAATAAGGCCTATTTGGGGAGGCGATGTGTCTGCCTTGAAGGGCTGGTAGATAATTAATTTTATTTATTTTATATATAATTAATTAATAATAATAATATTAATACTTCAACAATACCATTGAAATTAGATATTTCCACTAATTGGCATTGTTGAGAATATTAAATAAACTTAAATAAATTATAATTATTTGTATAAAAAAAATAAATTAGTATTAAAGAATTGCTTATGAAAGGTAATTATTCGTGGGGATATAAATCTGTAAGGAGGGGTTGCCCAGGAGACCCGCTCATATGGCTTTGACCATTATAATGTTTAGAAACATATGATCTAGTTTTTTCTTCTCTCATTGAATAGTTAATATATAAACGGTCTTAATATGGATTAATAACATATATTTATATATAGAGACCGGACAAAAAAGCATAAAAAAATGGAAAAAAAAGTGCTTAAAAAAGCATAAAAAACTTAAATAAAAAGTTGTTAAATAAGCATATAAGTTGAAAAAAAGCATCTAATAAGCAATTTTTACTCATACCAATGGCGTATACAAATTTTTTTTTAAAGAAACTAAATTTATTCCGCCCCACTCTGCGAAAAATTTTTTTTTTGCGGAACCAAATTTTTTCACCCTGCGGAAAAAATTTTTTTTACAGGGCTATATTTTTTCACACTGCGGGGTTTTTGGAAAATTTTTTTGGGGGGCGCCCCCCCTTATATACGACCCTGGTGTATGCGTGTGTGAATGGGAAAAAAGTTTTTTAATAAAAAAAAAAAAAAAATGATAAATATTCGTAAAATAAGTTCAAATAAGCACGAAAGGGAAAAAAAAGCATGAAAACTCAAAAAAGCAAAAGAAGCATAAAAAATGCAATCTCAATGCACTTAGTTTTTCCTAATTCGTATAGAAATTAAATATCTAATGGTTGCTTATAAAATTGAGCAATAAGCATTTTGCTTAAAATCCGGTCTCTATTTATATATAATACTAGACGCAAAGCCCCGCCTTCGGCGGGGCTTCTCCACTAGCAGGGGCTGCGCCCCCTGGACCCCCTTGCTCGCCTTCCCCTTTCATTTTTATATATAGAGTTTATTTTAACGGTTAATTATTCATGAACTTAAGATTTTTTGTGAATCATATCCTTTCCGGGACTCTCCCGGTACACAGACAAAAAATTTACGTCGATATTTTAGAATTCAAAATGTAAATAAATAAAAAAAATCGTAAACATGAGTAAATATTTATATTTTGTTACCATGGCAACTATTTCTCCTAATTTTTATTTTTTTCTTATTTTAACAGTTAATTACTCATTAACTTATTGTTATTTGTGAAACAAAACCTGTCCGGGATTCTCACAAACATACACAGAAAATTTCATCATAATTGGTTCAGTCGTTTAGGAGGAGTTCAGTCACATACACACGTACAGAAGAATTATATATATAAAGATATTAAAAATTAATATTTTTATGACTATAATTAAAAATAAAAATTACTAATTTCTGCTCTTTTCTAGAAAAATTTATGGGTATGTGGAGTGTTTTTACTTTCTCTTACCCTATTTAATATTAAATTAACTTTTTTCGTTCATTATTTTACATTCTTCATATGCAATTTTCTTTTTCAAATTGGAATTTAATTAATTAGCGCAACCTATAGGTTGACCTCAGGTATTTTATATTCTCAAACATGCTAAAATAAATCTTTTTACCGATAAATTAGCTAGCATTCCATGTAATTTTTTTTTTTTTTTTTTTTCTCTCATCAATTTTTTGAAGCCGCAAGCATCAATGTTTCACTCTTTTTTTATCAAAGGCAAATATCACCAAACCATAAAAAACCATAAAAATTTTTTTCTAAATAATGAGATCTCTAAATTAATTATTTTAAAGAGAAAATCTTTTTTTTTTTGTTAATTTAATTATAATTTAATATTTTCACTCAGGGAATCACTTATAGCAGCGTTTTCCAAACTGTGAGGCGCGCCTCCCTAGGGAGGCGCAGACTAGTCTAAGGGGAGGCGCGAATATTGGCCACCAAGATCAATTTTCCAAATGATTGCTAGTTTTATAAATAAAATAATACAATTTAGAAGATTCTGGGACGGAGTTTTTAATTAAAATAATAAATATGAATAAATAAAAAAAAATATTTTTATATAAATTTATATTTTTTAGTATTAAAAATTTTTGTTTTTGTTTTATTTTATTAAATTAATGGGGGAGGGTGGTCATACGATTAAATATTTTTGGGGGAGGCGTTGTAACATAAAGTTTTGTAAGCACTGGCCTCAAGTAAAAGTCATTCTAGAAAATTATACTATGTGTAAAACCCAAAGGCTGATCCAGGGAAGTTTTTCAGGGTTTTAATTTTTTTCTGACTAGACGCGAAGCTCGCCGAAGCCGATAGCATTGTTAATTATTTTATTTATTAGGATTGGATAAAGGGTTGAAAAATTGAAAAAAATGTTTTTTAAATTTATTTTAGCTAAATCGAAGCCAAATAAATAGAAAACATTCAAAAAATAGCGTTGATTATTATTTTGATTAGGGGGGATGAAGGGTTGATTATTTAAGAAAGGCCTTGGAATATTCCAAATCACTTGTTGACATTCTTTTCCAGTTAGATTAGAGCAAAAGGTATTTTTTTACTTTTAATAAAAAGGGAATTGTTATTTTCATCTATTTTATTTCAAAACAAAGAGAGTCGAGTCTCTCGTTCAGTCGAGTTTGTGGCCGAGATGCAGGCGCGCCGAGCTGCTTTTTACTTTTTTTAATTGTGTTTAAAGTGAATCAAAGTGAATAATTAATATAGTGTAACCCACCCTGACCTCGCCGTCAACCAGCACACCCTCTTGAGTGTCTTATTGAAGGTAATTATAATGCATTTTATCGTTGAAAAAAAAAAAAAATAAATAAATAAATTGACTGCGAAAAACGATTCTTTTGAATATGAAATTAAATATTTTGTATTTCACTAAGGGTAGAGGGAGATTATAAGCTGTTCAAAGGGGGAGGGGAGTGTAAGTGTCATTAAAAAAAATTAGTTTTTTATTTTTTAACTTTTTTTTTTTAACATTCACACTTTTTTTCTCATTCACACTCAACACTCACACACACATTCACACGGCAACTTAGGCCATTTAAGACTTTATACGATAACCGTTATTAATTAATAATATTCATATTGGGGGTCCAGGCATTTCTATTTAAGCCAGCGTTTTCCAAACTGTGAGGCGCGCCTCCCTAGGGAGGCGCGGACTAGTCTAAGGGGAGGCGCGGATATTGACCCCCAGGACCAATTTTCCAAATGATTGCTAGTTTTAATATAAACAAGAATAAATAAAAAAAATATTTTTATATAAATTTATATTTTTTAGCATAAAAAATTTTTGTTTTTGTATTATTTTATAAAATGGGGGGGGGGGGAGGCGTCATAAGATTAATTATTTTTAAGGGAGGCGTGGTAACATAAAGTTTGGAAACCACTGATTTAAGCCATTTGGTATCCATTTCTGACTGCCATTATTTACTTTGGGTTCAATTTATAGCATGAAGAAATTGAGCTAGGAGGTTGAAATTTTATATTTAAGTTAGGCGCCCCCCTAGGGCGTGAAAATAAGATTTGAGAAAAATATTTTTCTTCAGGAATGAAAGTTAGAAAAAACGAAACCAGAATTTTTTCTTTAAAAATATATTTTAACACCTTACGTTTCGGCCTTTGGGCTTTGGTCAAAATTCGGAGCTATTAGTGGTCATCCGAAGATGGCTTTTACCAAAGCCGAAACGTCAGCTGTTCGGATTTGAATTTTTACTTTCTCTTACCTATATGTATAAGTTAATATACATATAACTTACCTACCCCAACATTAAAATAGCCTCCCTATGGGGAAATACATGGTGTTTGTCCTTCAGCTATTTTAATGCTGAAGGACACACACCATCAAAACGACCCATTGGATTTATGTCAAAAATTCGATGTCGAGACTTTGATGCATATACACGTTTTGAGGTCCCCCCAAAAAAGTGGTTTTCGCGACATGTTCTGTCTGTGTGTCTGTTTGGGTTCAATTTAAAGCATGAAAGAATTGAGCTAGGAGGTTGAAATTTTATATTTAAGTTAGGTACCCCCCCCTAGGGCGTGAAAATAAGATTTGAGAAAAATATTTTCCTTCAGGAATGAAAGTTAGAAGAAAACGCAACCAGTTTCTTTAAAAATATATTTTACTTTCTCTTTTTTTAATAGCTGACGTTTAGGCTTTGTTCAAAGCCATCCCCGGAGCTGTTAGTGGTCATCCTAGGATGGCTTTTACCAAGGCGGAAACGTAAGCTGTTTAAATATATTTTTAAAGAAAAAATTCTGGTTGCTTTTTCTTCTAACTTTCATTCCTGATACAAATTTCACCAGCCATTAAATACCCTTATACCAGTGTTTTTCAAACTGTGAGCCGCGGACTAGTCTAAGGGGAGGCGCAAATATTGGTCACCAGGACCAATTTTCCAAATGATTGCTAGTTTTAATATAAATAAGATTAAATAAAAAAAAATATTTTTATATAAATTTATATTTTTTAGCATAAAAAATTTTTGTTTTTGTATTATTTTATAAAATGGGGGGGGGGGGGAGGCGTCATAAGATTAATTATTTTTAAGGGAGGCGTGGTAACATAAAGTTTGGAAACCACTGACTTATAGTGAGTAGATGGATGGCGACCACTAGTTACCCGAGCTAAGGCTGGAATTTATTCCTTTCCTTTATGTCGGTCTTTTCTCCCTTTATTCATTTCAAGCGTCAGGCCGTTAGAGGGGTCGGCTTTCTTTTCTCTAGGTCTCATTTATTTATAAATTAATTAGTAGGACAGTTTTGGAAAATAAATAAATAAAGCCCGAGGTCCCAAAAAGCCAGCGGCCTCTCGGGAAATTTCCGATTCTCCCCACCGGCCAATCAAACACACACTTATCTCGAAAAATTATTATCTTAATTCTTCATTTAAAAAAATAGTATTGATATATACAAAAATATAACAAAATATTGTTGATATACATATACAGTAAATATATACTCAATAAGAGAATTCATTTATTAACAATCCATCAATATTAAATGGAAAAAATAAAAATTCTTTTGAATTATTTATCAAGGTTTAATCGTAATACATAACATACATTGCTAAATGAATATGAAATGAATATGTAAATGAGCTTTTCTATTTTATAAAAAAAAAGTACTTGATACGTTCATATACGAAGTATTAATATCATAACAACGCAAAAAGGACAGAGAAAGATTGAAATGATATCGGATAACCATTGCGATGTTATGGAAATGGATAACAGTACCATTAATTGTTAATATTAATATAAAAAATCTGGTGTGATTGGACGCACAGCACACAACATTCTCTTACCTTCGGTGATTGGATATTAAGTGTATAATTGACAATATTTGCCCTGATGAAGGTCGTGATTGGCGACCGAAACATCGGCAAATAAAAAATTAAATGAAAGATTTTTTTATTTAATCTTTGCGAATCGTGATTGACAGCCAAAAAACTCAAGTTAAAATGAATTTTGAGAAAATCGAAAAAAAAAAAAAACATGAAAAAGCATTTGAGAAAAATAGTAGTATTTTTTGGCCAATTATGTTCAAAACCTTCATGTTACGTGCCAGGAATGGTACCTAAATATCCTTGCTTAATTTTGAAAACAGACACAGAGACGAGCGCTATCCACTTTTTTGATATTAGGGAACCTCAAAACATTTTAGACACGTTTACCATATATATGTTCATCTATTCTTACATAAGATCAGCTCCCCAATCCCAGGATCACGCCTGAATTAATTGTTACATTCTAAAGATAAATGTGTAGCCAAAGCAACAAATTTAAATTTCATTTGAATTCGAAACAAATAAGGAAGTTGCCTAAACTTTGATTTGACTTCGTTTAAAAGTTGAGTAGCCACGTGTATATACTCTAAACATTGGCGTCGACGAAAGGTTCTGTTTACTGGGTTTTATAGGGAGAATGGGATGGAATAGTAGAAGGGGACAAAGGCCCGAGTTCAAAGGGCATTGCACAGTTGATTGAGATGAAAGCTCCCCGAATGGCGAAGCACCTATTCACCCACACAAGGTGATCAACCGTGATAAAATGATGTTTGAATTCCCCAGTTGATTTTTTTTTTTTTTTTTTTTTGAAGGGGCATAGTAGAGTGTGCCTGGTATGGGACAAAAGACCACAAGTCTCTTAACATTCTCGTTTTGATGTAAATTCTAAAGAGAAGTGAAGACAATTAATAATAATAGATTCCATTTTATAAAATACACTAAGGTGCAAAAAACTTAATTTTTATTTTCTCGTATAGAATATAATGAAAAAGTATTGCAATCGTCAAAAAATTCGACTTCGAGATTTTGGTGTTTCTCCACGTTTTAGACCTCACTGAGTGGTGCACTTATTTATATTTTGTTAACATGGCAACCATTTCTCTTATCTTCTCTATGAAGCACAAGAGTAAAATGGTCTTCAGAAGATTTCAATGTCAAAATGAGAACATATAATACATTTTAAAGAGCATCTAAAAAATAATTGATTTTTGAATTTTAATCAAAATCGTTGAAACATATTTTGGAAAAATTGAAAAAAACTGAAAAAGGGCATCAGTAAAGTACTTTGGCTGATTTTGTTCAAAAGCTTCGTGTCACGTCCCAAAGGGGGTGCCTAATTTAAATATAAACTTTCAACCTCCTAGCTCTTTTCGTTCTTGAGTTATTTTGTTCACAGACAGACCAAACCACTTTTTGGATTCAGGGGACCTCAAAATGTGTATATCCGTCAAAATCTCGACATCGAATTTTTGACATGAATCCAATACTTTCTCTCTATATATTAACACATATAGAGTTAAGAGAAAGTAAAAATTGAATATGTTCATTCTTAAATTAAATTGAAAAAGTTGACTTTTATGTGTGGTATTTTTTTTTTTTTAACTTTTAACCTTAGTGTAGATATTATATATAGAGGATTCATTGTGTTTTAGGAAGGAGGTTCTTGTTTTGTGCTATTAACTTTGACTAAAGAGCATGTTTCACTAACATACTGTAGTTGAATGAGGCACTAGCAAGCACTGTTGAGTTATACGCTTAGGCCTTTAGGGGGGGGGGGGATTGGGTTCTAATGAGGAAGTAACTAACAATTTATAAATATTTATTATAAAATCAAAAATGTTCAAAATTGCTGAAAAAAGTAATTTTCTATAGGCGCTAAAATATTCATTAATTATATTCACTTCTTTAAATTCAACTACTGATTTTGTCTAATCTATTCCTATTAAAGAACCAAACCGCTTCTGATCTATAAAAATAACCAGTGTTATTTTTTTTTCACCTGTTGCTTCTATTTTTTTTCTTCCCCTCTATCCCCCCGTCAACAGTTTTTAATTAATGAATTTAGGATAGATAAATAAAAAATACACCCTGTAGAGAGTATTTTTATCTCTCTATCTGTCATCTCCTGTCATATTCTCAAGGCAATAAGCTGAACCAAGATGGATTGACCAGGGGCGCGCGCGCTTCTCTCGCCTTATCTATGATAAATGCTTCTTGAGGAGTTTACCCCCACCATCTTTATTTTTTTCTCTCGACTATTTATATCTCCATTTCTGCATAAATAATAGAACAATTATATTAATGCATTTTTCCACCAAGTTTTGTTATAATTGATGTCGAAAAAAATATAATCATCATCAGGAAAGCTTTTAGGGAAATTTTTTTCGAGTGTCTTTATTGTTTTTATTTTATTTTCCAGGCACTATAAATCATAAATTTATTCATGAGATTCAAAGGCAATTATTATTATTATATGTGATCATAAAGTAAGAGACAACAGTTGATGATAAAATATTTTTCTTTTGTTTCTAAATACTGTAATAATAGTAGTGAATGGAAATCTATTATCGTGGAGTGAAATATCAGATCGTGGTGATATATATTGTATAGTAATATGATTTAAGAAATAAATTTACAATAAAATAATGTTTAATTTTTTTTTAAATAAAAAAAAGGGAAATAGAACTGAATTAGAGAAGCACAATTAAATAAATCGCTGCTTTTCCCGATTAAAATAGATCTATGTAAATAAATATCCGTTGACAATTTGGAAACATCATATTCCCAAGCTGTTTAATTTAAATAATAACAAGATTAAACTCAATGAGTCAAGTTATTTGATTTCAATTTAATCGCAATAATAATTTATTACAAAATTTACATTAACAGACTATTTAACGTTACAATAAATACGCATCTTAAAGCCTATTAATGTCAAAACATAAAATTAAAAAGAATAAACTTGTATAATAATTTAGAAAGATAAAATTTTATAAAACTAAACATACAAAAATAAAAAGAGATGTACATTAATTGAAATACTCTATTAATAATTTAAAAAAATTTTAATTAAGTAAATAATAACACTAACATTTTATTCAATGAGTTTACTACATAAGGTTTAATTCTTAATCCAAGTAGCCTACAAATTTATTGTATGCTCAATACAATAGAAATTCAACTCAAAACACATAAAAATTGATAAATGACTATTCGAAAAGAAAACTCGCTAAGATCATTGAATTTTCTGAAATATGTCTGGAATTTAAGCCATTTGGGGCCCACGGGGCGTGGTGTAGAGGTTAGCGTGCTAACCTCATCTACCAAACGTCGCGGGTTCGGACCCCAGGCAGTCCGATGATTTTATTTAAGCCATTTGGATACCAGATAGCTTAAATAGAAATGCCTGAACCACCAATATATATATTAATTACATGGGTTATCGTCTAAAGTCTTAAATGGCCTGAGTTGCCGAAAAGACTGTGTGAATGTGTGTGTGAGTGTGAGTGTGAATGAGAAAAAAGTGTGAATGTTTTTTTTATAAAAAAAAAAAGCCATTTGGTAGTTGGTAATTTGATGACGTGATATTGGTAGAATTTCGATTGAGTGCTGGAATCAAATTTGCTTAAAATTAGAACATCTTCTATTAACATGGGCGTAACTAGGAGGTGCCGGGGGCCTGCCCCCCCCCCCCCCAAGAAAGCTCCTTGCCCCAAAAAAAATTGAGAAAATATGGGGCTTTCCAGGCCCACCGGAGGTTAACTGGTCCTATGCCCCCCCCCCCCCCTCAGCAGCGAGGATGGCTGGTCCCATGGCCCCAAATTCTCTAGTTACGCCCATGTCTATTAGCCAAAACCTTCAAGTAAAAGCTCTCAAGGGTCATAAATGACGTCATACCCAGCGTAGAACCGTTGTGAAATAACCTGCCTGCATGCACAAACACACCGTGGGAATCAAGTCTCTCAATCAAATCAAATTCGTTATTAGGCCTATTTTTTTTCTTTTTCGATATGTGAAATAAATCCATTTATACATCGTCTTTCATATTTATTTAAATTAATTGATAGCTATTTTTTGTTCAAAATCTTTGTTTTTGGTACCTTTTTTTTT
>JAKCPI010002897.1:0-16527 GCA_023213315.1 Euborellia annulipes
TTAATTGACCATTTAAAAAATAATATTTTAATTTAAAAAAATTTGGAATCTATCTGTTTTGACTTAACATATATTTCCTGCAATTTTTAACAAAAAAAATACAAGTTATCTCAATATTATTATTTATTTGTATTATTATTAATTAAATAAAAAGCCTTATATTGCCAAAAATGTCTTTATTAAGGAACCGATCAAACAGCTGGTCGGCCATGTTGGCTTCTCAGACAGCCCGAATTGAATGAACTACTTTTTGAATTAGTCAAAAATAACTAATCTAAAAGTAACCAATAAATTTACTAAATATATTAGTAGATTCTACTCAAAATGACTAAATTTGCTGTAATTTTCTTACCTACTGCTTGAATAAGTAAAAATTCTACTAATTCGTTTTAAGAGAGTAGGCCATTTAAGACTTTTACGATAACCGTTATTTAATAATATATATTTATTTGGGGTCCAGGCATTTCTATTTAAGCCATTTGGTATCCAATTGGCTTAAATAAAATCATCGGACTGCCTGGGGTCCGAGCCCGCGACGTTTGGTATACGAGGTTAGCACGCTAACCTCTACGCCAAGCCCCGAGGGCTAGCCTTTTCTTAATTATGAAAAAAATTATCATGTGCCTGTTTGAGGATTTGTTTACATTCACAGAATGCACAAATGCAAAGAATACATAAATATTTCTTTGCCTTCGGCATTCGAAAGTTGTCTTCTGTGCTTGTCAAAAAAATTTATATTAAATTAAAGTTGATATGGTGTTTTGGAAAGTTATGTTATGATTACGTTTGTATATGTTGTGAAATAAATGTTATCAAAAGTTGAAATAAATGTCTTGATTCATAACTTTAAGCATAAATTATGTGATATCTCATATTTTTAAAAACATGGACTTAGACCACTTTCAAAATAAACGCTCCACATAGAGGTAAGAGAAAGTAAAAAAAATACTCTTTGAAAATTTAATAGAGTCAAAGTGATCAATTGTTTGTAGATGGTCGTAAGGATTATTATAAGGGCATCGGCCAAAAATAAATACTTTTGCGTATAATCTGTTTTATTTGTAAATATTCCGATTCCAATGACATAGAATCAGGGGCGTAGCCAGGGGGGGATGGAGAGAAGGCAAAAAATTTTGATTATGCCAACTCCCCCCCCTTGGCTACGCCCCCCTGCATAGTCCTCAGTACAATCAACAGATGTTTTGCAAATCGTTAACTCCTCCCACCCAATATGACAAAACAGCTGAGCATTCCATGAATGCAATTTTCATAAATATTTACAAATAAAACAGATAATACGCAAAAGTATTTATTTTTGGCCGATGCCCTTATAATAAAATTGGTCAAAGGGATCAAATTTACAATAGGAAATGTTATTGAAATAAAAGGAGTTGAATCTTTTGTTATTGCGTTAGATTTATGGCATTCAAATAGGAATAATTAGCAGAAAAGAAGTTTTATTATTGTAAAAGAAAATAATTAAGGTTTATGACGTTTGAGAGGAATAGAAGATCCGATCAAATGTGTTGAGAAAATATTTTTTTCTTGAATAGTGGGTGGGCAAAGTTGTGCGCTCGGCTTAGTCCGGCCCTTTATTTTTTTTTTAATCAACGGGAACGATTAATAAATGATTACAATTAATATAAAAAAAAATCTTTTCTATTTGGATACGAGTATTCATAAGCGATAAAAAATACTCTTTGAATATTTAATAGAGTCAAAGAGATCAACACAAGAATTGGGAGTATTATTGAAAAAGCAGTTGCATCTCTTGTGATTGGCTTAGATTTATAGCGGCCAAATTGTAATAAAGACCAGAAAACGAACAAAGTTTAATATTGTTAAAATTAACGTTTTGAAAAAATGATGTCTTTTGGGAAAAATAGAAGAAGAATTTACCTCCCCTTTTCTTAAATTAACAATTTTGGAAACGATTAATAAATGATTACAATTAATATTAAAAAAAAAAAACTTTCCATTAAAAAATATTTCTGAGAATCAGACTTATATAAATAGCATCTTTAGATGAAAAAAAAAGCGAGTGGGATGGGTTGGAAATTTCAATTAATATTTAAACAAATTCTATATCAATATAATTTTGTAATAAATAAAGGTTCGGTAAATTCGTTTTTTGTTTTAATATGTGAATAGAAAAGAAATAATTAGGAAAGCAAGATGGCTTGGGTACCTGGATTTGGATGCAAGCAAGGCAAGCGGTTTGAAGGAATCCTCGGATGGAGGTGAGGTGGCTGGTAGGCATCACTCAGGTGCGAAGAGTGAGTGTTCAGGTAAATGTTCAAACAGGAGCAATACATCGGGAACTAACACAATCAACGGAAGCTTCTTTTATTGGATCAAACGAGCACTGAACTGAATTGATAATAAACACTTGCCCTCATGATGGCGACTGATCGGATAACGGCACCAGAGAGAGAGAGAGGCTTGATGCCAACACCCGCCTAAAAGAAGCGCTCTCATTGGTTCACTATCGGCCAATCACAAAAGGCGTATCAAATACACAAGACTTGCATGCAAATGTGAAGTCACGCGGCAAGACTTACATTTGACGTCATAATCAAACAAGGGATAATTACCCCCCCCCCCCCCCCCCCCGATAATTGAGAAAAATATTTATTTTTTTTTTAATTAAATTTTATTTTAATTTATAAATTTATATTTAAAAATAAAATTTTTAAAATTAATACTAAAAAATTTGATTTGTATTTATATTCTGGTAAACAAGTAAAGAACCAGAGTTGGCAAGTTTTATCCCGCCGAGAATAATACACGGTTTGATACATCACGGATAAAACTAGTCCGATGTATAAAACTGTAAAAAACCAACCCCTCTCAAAAATAAGATTAAACGCTTAAATTTCATATTTTTTAATGTTTTAAAGCATTGACGATATTGTTTGGTTTTTATTTAGTGAATAATATAATCAAAATGTTTATAAAATAATTGAAAAATGAAATTCAAAAATTAAATATGGAAACCTAACCTACAGCTGTCAATTCATTTGTAAGTACATTAAATTATTTTCTTTAATTATTTAATATCAGATAATTAAATTCAGTTTGTTTTTATTTTTTTAGGTTTCTGATAAGGAACTAAACATATAGAAAATTAATTTTAGAATATATATGGCCCGAAAAGTGGAATCTGACAGGTGGTGCAAATCTATTACCTCAAGATTTTAAAATATTCAAAAGTAATATTTGTTTTGGTTTCTATAATAGAAAAAGAAGAAAACACTATACTACTGTTTTTAATTTTATCTTAATTTGTTCTTTCAAGATGCATTTCTATTATGATTAATAAAGAAAAAACAAAATTTGAATTAAAACATTTGGAAAGCATCTATCTTATTTTTGAATATAAAATTATCTAATTGTAAGTTGAAGATAAGTTGCTGTTGATGTTATGGAATGGAAGAGAGCAAGTACAGGTGCAGCAAATAAAGAGAGCTTTTGGATGCCAAATGCCAAAAAGGAGACATTTCTGACAAAATTTTATTCTCCGCCCTCAGTCTCTCAGTTTTTAGTATAAAAGGATGGACGAATAAAATTTTGTCTCCTTTTAGGCATTTGGCATCCAAAGGCTCTCTTTATTTGCTGCACCTGTACTTGCTCTCTTCCATTCCATAAAATTATCCAAAAAAGAATTATTGAATGTCAAAGTAATAAGTATGAATATACTGAATCTTGTTTATGTTTTGTCCATGCCTAATGTATTAAAAGAATGTATTGCATACACAAACTTTAAACAATACCTGTATTAGACTGGTTGTGAAGTGTTTAATAATAGTAAAATAATAAATAAATGCATTGTATATATATACATAAAAATATTTTGTTATTTTTAGGCAGAACGCACACCGATCGAGCAAAAACGTTTTCGAACAAAACGTTTTTGCCTAAAACTGTTTTTTCAATACTTTTCTATGGGTCAACGCACAGCGAAGAGACAAAACACAATTGGTCATGATTCGACATCATCGAACAAAATGTTTTGTCCGAAAACGTTTTTTGCTCGATCAGTGTGTGTTCAGCCTTAATCATTTTTATTCCTAAGATAATAACAATTTCCTGCGTTTTAATCTTTTTGAACCCAATCATTATATATTTATATTTTTTTAGAAAAAACTTTATAAAAAGGTAAATTTTAGAATTTTGAAGTTTATGCTTTCACAGTTGTTATCATTAGTAAATGAATTTGATTTTCGGTTTAACTGTGGTTTATTTGTAACAATTACAACGATTCGGCCACTCATTCTGTGGCCTTCTTCAGATACAATTCAGCTAAGATTATAAAGGTTGTTACATCTGTGACAATCTCAATTTAATTGAATTTAGACTTTTATAGTTGTTATCATTAACAAAAAACGCTTCGGCATTCTTTCGGTGGTCAAAAAGTTAAAATTTTTGCAAACAAACCACAGCTAAACTCAAATCAGTCTTTGATTAAGTTTAATTTAGATCTGTCAATCATTTGCCAGCTGGCATTTTTGAAAATTTGTTTTTATATATATATATATATATATATATAATAAAAAATATGACTAATTTTAGTCATAAATTTTTTTTTTTTCCCATTTAATAATATAAAGTTTCAAAACACTGCCCCATGCAGAGCATAAGAAAACAGTACGAATATCTCGTAATGAAGGTCTAAAATTAAAAATACGACTTCTATTTTATATCGTGTCATTATTTCTAAACAAAATTGGATAATATAAAGTATATGCTAAGTAATATTTGTGTTTGTATATGGTTACTGTTTATATATATATGTTTGTATATATACTTGTATACAGTTTATATAAATAAATAGAGTTGTTCTAAAACAATTTGATTTTTCAAAATTGAAATTAAACGAATTTCACAAATGGTTAATTTTGAAAGGGGTGTAGGTCCACCCCCCCCCCCGGGGGGAGGGGGCTCCCCAGGGCGTTCTGAAGGGTATTATAGACATCAAATTATGATAAGCTAATTAAAAACCGCTTTGAACACCTCGCTTATTGACTTTGACTGCGACTATTCAACCTGATATCAATATTTGAAAGAGGTAGGTTTAATATTTTCATTTAAGTCATTAATAGAGAAAAAGGCAAAAAGTCCATGCCAAGGGCGTCCGCAGGATTTTTTGCAGGTGGGGCAAGTCACTTCCAGATAAGTTAAAAAAAAACGTACTTTGATATTAATAATGTTATACATTTCTTAGTATTTAAAGCTTTCTCACCGCGGCAAGGTGGATGTATACTGAGAAACGTTTTTTTGTATTTATTTTTTTGTTTTATAAATTTTTTGTATCATTTTAATTTTCCAGGGGAGGAGGGCAAGTGCCTGGTTGCCCCCCACCCCCTGCGGACGTCCATGGTCCATGCCCCAAATATATATTCTCTTTGTTTTATTTGGAAGGATTAGCCGTGTCTTGTAGAGGAGACATCGTTCTTAGGGAGCACCGCGTAGAGGATCCTTCTTCCATGCGCCCCATCAAATTGCATGCTGATTATCCGTTAATGTTAATTTGTAAAGAGATCTGGCCTCCCAGGGAGAACAAGTTGAGAAAAGAATAAAAACAGCTCGAGAATGGAAGCTTCTTTCAATCAACTTTGTCCCTCTGAATTTGTTAGAATATCGCCTTCCAACCTGAAAAAGGAATCATTCTAATTAATCTATACTCTTTTTATATTAAATCTATATTATTAGAAAATATACCTTTGAGAGTATTTGATTGGTGGGCAAAAAAAAAAAAAAAAAAAGATTTTGATTTCGATCTCTTGCAAAGAGTAAATATATGAGTTGTGACGTCACATTCTACTTTGCGTCTTTGACAACAATTTGTGTTTTCACCATCGCTGGCTATTTATTAAAAAGTGTGATGTAACTGAGCACATCACTCATCTCACTTTTAGCTCTTCTTTGTTCTATTTATTTGGTGCCCTAAAAAAAAAAATTAAAGAATTGGTTTTGGAATTTTAAGTAAGACGTCAAAATTTATATTTATTAATATTTACCTTTTAATAGCGAGAAAATTCAAAGTTTTTGCTCTTCTTTCAAGAAATCACAATCGAATATTCACTAAATTGAAAAAATAAACACAAAAAAGTTTTAAAATCCGGGAGTCTGAATAAATGGTATCAGTGAGGATGAACGTGCTTTTTTGTTATTACGGGCAAATGAGTGTCGGGGGCAAAAAACCTGGAAGAGATCCTACCTACTCTACAATCAGAAAAGACGAAGAGAATAGAGAGAATGCGTGTTGGTGACCCCGTCCCCACCATCAGATCGGTGGAGCCCTCGGGTCTGTCCCTAGCCTCAAAGGGATTGCAATTTGGAGCCTCCAGGCTATTCCTGGAGAAACTGCAACCCTTCCCCTTCCTTGACTCGTTCATGGAAGAAATCAACGAGAAAATCTTTCATTTTAGCTCTCTATCGGGTGGACCCTAAATGAAAAACAAATCAAGTGTTCCTAACGACAAGCGAACTAGCTAATGATTAGAGAAGGGACACCTCAAGCGAACAACAACAACAACAACAACAAATATCCAAAGAAATTCTCGTTGATTTCCCCACTAATAGAGTCACGAGGAGAAGCTGCAAAAAAAAATTCCCTCTCGTTGGCATGGTGCACCCTCTATATTAAAATTATTAAACTACAATACAAATGAATTTTCTAAATTAACACCTCTAATATCCTTTGCACCATGCTTTAACTTCCTGTACCTTTGATCTGTTGCTCCTCGAAGATCTCGAGATCTGTAACAAAAAAAAAATTAGAAATTAGAAAAAGGGAATTTGATATTTATGCATTTGTATGTGTGTAGAGGGGCAGGGGCTGTCAGAAAGGGGGAGGCGAAGAGCCTCTCAATACTTGCAACCTCAATTTGCCAGGTTTAGACCAAAATATTAATAATTAGAAATGCTATTCTCTACTTTCTGCTCGGGTCTAAGGCTCTGCGTGTTTGTTTAAATGTTAGTTAGTAATAATAATAATAATAATAATATAGCTAGCTATTTACCGTCTGCGAAGCTCGACGTTATCTCCTAGCACTCGAACACTGGACACAAACACAAACACTCACTAACACTGGTCTTGAGACACGAACACATCTGAAAAGAAAAGAAAAGAAATCAATTATTAGAATATCTCTTAAAAGGAATAAGTTGTAGAGTGAGAATTAAAGCGTTTGGGGTTCAACTAAAGATTAATATTTAAAGGGAGCTTTATTTCTATTTAATATCACAATCCGGGCCAGGAACGAGTTCATCTTGGTGACAATTGCTTCTGAATGTGACCGAAACGTCAGCGGTCTTGGCTTGGAGGCCTAATATTAATTTGAAATATATTCTAGCGGCCCTAATACCTTTATGATAATTAAAATGAAAATCTTTTGTCTTTTTATAAAATATTAATTGGAGGGTTCAAACGAATAATCAGGTGTGACTGGTTGCACAGCATTCGGCAAGAGAAAGTTGTGTGCTGTGCTTGTCACACCGGATTATATTTAATTTCTGCCGATATAACTTATTTGAATTAAAGATGTAAAATATAATATTTATATTTTGTTACCTAGGCAATCCTATCTTTCCTATGACGTACAAGAGTAAAGTGTGCTTCAAACAATGTCGAGGGGCAAAAGAGAATATACATTTTAAAGAGCATCAAAAAAATAATTGATTTTTGAATTTAAATCAAAATCGTTGGAGCGAATTTTGAGAAAATCGGAAAAAAACTGAAAAAGTACATTAGTAAAGTACTAGTACTCTTTGGCCGATTTTGTTAAAAAGCGTATTTTATCTGTCCGGGTGGGTATCTAACTTAAATATAAAATTTCAGCCTCATGGCTCAATTGCTTCGTGCTTAAAATTGAACAAAGACAGACAGACCATGCCGCGAAAAGAACCTTTTATTGTGATTCAGGGGACCTCAAAACGTGTATATCCTTCAAAATCTGGACATTGAATCTTTGACATGAATCCAATACTTTCTCTCTTTATATATTAACATATAGAAAAGGAAAGAGAAAGTAAAAACCTTCTTTCACACAAACACCGATGCATTTTATTATTCACTAAAACGAATTTTTTTTATATATTTTATCCCTCAATAAACAAAACAATCTATAAATTATAAATGTATTTACCAAAATAGGAAAACTGTAGAGATCCTGGCTCGAAACGTCATCTGTCCTGGTGCCCAAGTCTAAAAGGACGTGCTGTTCAGGTCCTTGAATCAGGCAGGTGCAGGTAGAGGGTAGACAAGTTGGCCCTTGCAGCAACTAGAAAGAAAAGAAGAGAGAGAATTACAAAAAACCTTCTATTGCAATATATTTATATATATACTCTATGACATAGGCGTAGCCAGACATCTTGTTAGGTGGGGGGGGGGGGGGCAACTCCTCGTTAGAGCGAGAGGGGGGGTTGCAATTAATAAATACATAGATTATCAATTATTTATTTAAATAAAAAAAAAATTAAATTAATGTAGTGGAAAGGGGCGTTAATAAAACCTTCCCAATGGGAAATTTATATTTGTTTGTTTTTTTTTAATTTTTAGGACAAGCCAGGGGGGCCCAAAGGCCCCCCCTGCCGCCCCCTGGCTACGCCCATGCTCTATGATTAAAAGTATCAAAGAATTATATATATACATTAATAGAATAGTAATAGAAATGAATGACTCTTCCATGTGCAAATAGAAAATAGACATTTTAATACAAAAATTGTCTTAGAAAGGATAAATATATTCAAATTCAAAGCAATTTAATTCAGAGATGTCCCAAAAAGAAAGTATTAATTTGTCCTAAGCAAAAGCTGAAATGAGATTCCTGAGTTAATTTATTATCAAGAACCACTTGCAATAGCAATAGGTAGTTCCTACTTACTCTATAATTGTAAATATTGCCATGTGTGTGTAGAGGGGGGCTCAATATTATGCGTTTACTTTTCACATGTGATTGTTCCATTGTTTTTATAGAAAAAAAAATGTAAATCTTTATTGTAATTATATTGTACGTTACCACAAAGGTTTTCTATTTAAAAACAATGAAATAATCACATGAAAATATTTATTTACCCAAAAAGAATTGATTCAAGTAAATTTAAAGATTGGCTAAAAAGCTGCTTAGATATTAGCCTATAGAGCTATATATTATTAAATCGTCTTTTAATTTAAATTGAATATTGAAAAAAAGGAATGAGCTTTGAATATAAATATTTCAAAATAGCCTAATTCATTTTTTTATTTGATCCGAAAAAGAGATCCTTGGCATTTGACATAAAGAATTAACTCCTTTTTAAGTCAATTTATGTGGACTAAAATATTTAAGTCGGGAAAACTATTTATATACGGAGGGGGACGGAAGTTGTGTTAACCTATTTGTTGTGTACAAAAATTTTTTTCCAATCCCCTATCGGGTGTCCTTCGTTTGTTTTTTAAATGGAACCCCGTTTTTGCATATTTGGATTTCATTTTAGTATGTTTATTCAGAATGTACTCCAAACACGTTTAGGCAACGGGTTTGTGAAAAAACGCGTCTGGAAAAATTGAATTCTCCAACCATAAAACTTAGGGGACTTTCTTTTGTGAGGACTAACCATGAAATGTACTAATGTAGCCAGATGGGACCGAATTCATGTTGGGAGATATGCCATCATTTGGAAAATTCAATCATGGATAACTCATTTTTTCAAATGGAACTCTTTTTTTTATGCATGGGACGTGAAATTTAATTTCTTTCAGCTGATATAAGGTTGTTTATATCTTTTTGGTGTTTTTTTTCCAAAATATCTGATAACAAAAAAATTTTATTATAGACAATAATTGAAAAAATCAAACAAAACAAAATCGAATAAATGGACAAATTATCAAATATTCGAAAATGTCTTTAAATTTCCCTTTAAAATAATTTATTTGAACTCCCCAAAGGAGTCCCGCTTGCTCAAATTCGGGTTATGATTTGTCAACAAGATGGCGCACCTCCTAACCTGAATATAACCCTAATTTATTTTTCGAGAAGTTCAAATAAATATTTTAAAGGAAATTAAAAGAATTTTGAATATTTAGATATCTTTTCATTTATTAATTTTGTTTTCGTTTGATTTTTTTTAAAATTATTTTGTCTATATAAAAATTTTTTTTTTTTCGTTATCAGATATTTTGGAAAAAGAAAACTACCAAAGATAGATATAGACAACCTATATCAGCTGAAAGAAATTAAATTTCACGTCCCATGGATAAAAAAGTAGCATGTTCCATTTGAAAAATAAGTTATCCATGATTGAAATTTTCCAAATTGGCATGGCCATATCTCCCAACACAAGAATAATTCCGGATTACCCATCTGGCCTACATTAGACATTTCATGGTTATAACATCCCAAAAAACAGTCCCCTAAGTTTTATGGTTCGCGAGATATTCAATTTATTCCAGACAGCAGTTTTTTCACTAAAGCGATTTGGCTAAACGGTTTGGTTTGGAATACATTGCATGACATAAACTCATATAAAATTGGCGTAGAATCCAAATATGAATAATATAAGGGCGTTCCATTTAAAAAACATAACTTTGATATGGACCACCCTGTATATGAGGTGCTATTGGAAAAAATATTTTTAATTTGTAGCCCTAAAGGCCCCACATTATGTGGATCAACAAATTTTAAAATGTCCGTTAATAAGCCCACAATCTTCCGTAGCATAATGGCCCACCGGTATATATAAATAGGCTTTTTACTCCAAGTTTCTGGCTATGATTTAATAAATTCTTTTAGGATTCTTATTATTTGGCTCTTATTTAAAATAAATGAATAAATATTGCATCTGGCATTCCCTATTTAATTAATTTTAAACATGTAATTTAATAAATTCTAATATGAAAACCTTTTAAGATAGAAAGAAATATGCGAGTTGTGAAAAGAACAATCAAAATTGATTTAAAAATTAATCTAAATGCGATGTCAAGTCATTTATTAGTTTATTTATTCGAAAAATAGTTAAAGAATATGAATTTTAGCTCGGTTTAATAGTAAATAGAAGAAATATTTGTAAATTAGAAGAAACAAGTTACATTTGATTGATGTCACATTTAATTAAAATAGAAAACAAATGTTAGTTACGATTGAAATATTAAATTTAAATGACATTTACATACCTGTCGAAGTTGATTTTTAAGCTGAATCCCATTTCAAAAGAATAAATTCATTATAATTAAACACAAATAAAATACGAGATGACAGATGAGCTCCGAGCCGGGAAGAAAAAGAGCCAGGGCATGCAAACCGAACAAAAAAAAATTATTTTTCACAATTATTTTTAAAATAATATTTTCTTTGAAATTAAATTATAATAAATTCTTTTTGAATTAATTATTTTCTTTTCAAGTTAAATTTGAATAGGAAATATTTTATTTTTTTATGAAGGAAAAAGCGCAAAAATTAAAAAATTTTAATTCAATTTTCTTAGAAATTATTTTAATCTCGCAATTTAATTTTAAAACTAATAATTCTAATATAATATTAAGGTTTATTATTTGGAAAAAATATACCCTCTTTGAATAACTTCCCTTGGTTTTAATAAAATTTGATAAAATCTTTGATAACTAAATGTCATTTGCTAATTTGAAATTTTATAAAATTTCTACCTTTTCCCATGTCGAGAACAGATTTTTTAGTATAGAATTAAGGTTTATAAATTAGAAAAAATACCCTCTTTGAATAACATCCCTTGGTTTTAATAAAATTTGATAAAATCTTTGATAACTAAATGTCATTTGCTATTTTGAAATTTTATAAAATTTCTACCTTTTCCCATGCCAGGAACAGATTTTTTAGTATAGAATTAAGGTTTATAAATTAGAAAAAATACCCTCTTTGAATAACATCCCTTGGTTTTAATAAAATTTGATAAAATCTTTGATAACTAAATGTCATTTGCTATTTTGAAATTTTATAAAATTTCTACCTTTTCCCAAGCCAGGAACAGATTATTTAGTATAGGATTAAGGTTTATAAATTAGAAAAAATACCCTCTTTGAATAACATCCCTTGGTTTTAATAAAATTTGATAAAATCTTTGATAACTAAATGTCATTTGCTATTTTGAAATTTTATAAAATTTCTACCTTTTCCCATGTCGAGGAACAGATTTTTTAGTATAGAATTAAGGTTTATAAATTAGAAAAAATACCCTCTTTGAATAACATCCCTTGGTTTTAATAAAATTTGATAAAATCTTTGATAACTAAATGTCATTTGCTAATTTGAAATTTTATAAAATTTCTACCTTTTCCCATGCCGGGAACAGATTTTTTAGTATAGAATTAAGGTTTATAAATTAGAAAAAATACCCTCTTTGAATAACTTCCCTTGGTTTTAATAAAATTTGATAAAATCTTTGATAACTAAATGTCATTTGCTATTTTGAAATTTTATAAAATTTCTACCTTTTCCCATGTCGAGAACAGATTATTTAGTATAGGATTAAGGTTTATAAATTAGAAAAAATACCCTCTTTGAATAACTTCCCTTGGTTTTAATAAAATTTGATAAAATCTTTGATAACTAAATGTCATTTGCTATTTTGAAATTTTATAAAATTTCTACCTTTTCCCAAGCCGAGGAACAGATTATTTAGTATAGAATTAAGGTTTATAAATTAGAAAAAATACCCTCTTTGAATAACATCCCTTGGTTTTAATAAAATTTGATAAAATCTTTGATAACTAAATGTCATTTGCTAATTTGAAATTTTATAAAATTTCTACCTTTTCCCATGTCGAGGAACAGATTTTTTAGTATAGAATTAAGGTTTATAAATTAGAAAAAATACCCTCTTTGAATAACTTCCCTTGGTTTTAATAAAATTTGATAAAATCTTTGATAACTAAATGTCATTTGCTAATTTGAAATTTTATAAAATTTCTACCTTTTCCCATGTCGAGAACAGATTTTTTAGTATAGGATTAAGGTTTATAAATTAGAAAAAATACCCTCTTTGAATAACTTCCCTTGGTTTTAATAAAATTTGATAAAATCTTTGATAACTAAATGTCATTTGCTATTTTGAAATTTTATAAAATTTCTACCTTTTCCCATGACGAGAACAGATTTTTTAGTATAGAATTAAGGTTTATAAATTAGAAAAAATACCCTCTTTGAATAACATCCCTTGGTTTTAATAAAATTTGATAAAATCTTTGATAACTAAATGTCATTTGCTAGGCCCCCATATATTTATATATTTATATTTATGGATTTTATTATTTAATATATTTATGAGAAATAAGCATCTCTTTGATTGAAGACAAAATATTTTGAAATTTTATTTTTTTCTCAAAGGATTGAATTCTTTATAGATAAATATGCATTCTTTTATTCTTATAGTTAAAAAAAAAGTTTCGAATAAAATGTTATAAAAGCATAAAAAGATGAAATCAATCAATTTGTCAATAATATCAAATGCTGGGAGAGCATGGCTTTGTTTTTTCAAATTCGATCGGCGCCCAGAGTGCAGCCAGGAGCCTCGCTTCACTCTCGTCTAGGCTTTTCTTCACGCGCAGATTCGCTTTTCAAAAAGTCGCTCTATCTCTCTTATTTTTCGTTGGATTTGTGGAAAAATGCAAAACTGGTCTTTTCAATCAATTATAAAGCTATAGACATTTTTTTATTTAACTACGACCACATAAAATAGGGGTTTATTTATTGCCCTTTACATCTTCAAATTTTAACTGCCTCTTTAATTTTCTAATTATCCTAATTTATTATTTTTAAATCGATGAAAGTTATTCAAAGAGGGTATTTTTTCTAATTTATAAACCTTAATTCTATACTAAAAAATCTGTTCCTGGCTTGGGAAAAGGTAGAAATTTTATAAAATTTCAAAATAGCAAATGACATTTAGTTATCAAAGATTTTATCAAATTTTATTAAAACCAAGGGATGTTATTCAAAGAGGGTATTTTTTCTAATTTATAAACCTTAATTCTATACTAAAAAATCTGTTCTCGACATGGGAAAAGGTAGAAATTTTATAAAATTTCAAAATAGCAAATGACATTTAGTTATCAAAGATTTTATCAAATTTTATTAAAACCAAGGGATGTTATTCAAAGAGGGTATTTTTTCTAATTTATAAACCTTAATTCTATACTAAAAAATCTGTTCTCGACATGGGAAAAGGTAGAAATTTTATAAAATTTCAAAATAGCAAATGACATTTAGTTATCAAAGATTTTATCAAATTTTATTAAAACCAAGGGATGTTATTCAAAGAGGGTATTTTTTCTAATTTATAAACCTTAATTCTATACTAAAAAATCTGTTCTCGACATGGGAAAAGGTAGAAATTTTATAAAATTTCAAAATAGCAAATGACATTTAGTTATCAAAGATTTTATCAAATTTTATTAAAACCAAGGGATGTTATTCAAAGAGGGTATTTTTTCTAATTTATAAACCTTAATTCTATACTAAATAATCTGTTCTCGACATGGGAAAAGGTAGAAATTTTATAAAATTTCAAAATAGCAAATGACATTTAGTTATCAAAGATTTTATCAAATTTTATTAAAACCAAGGGATGTTATTCAAAGAGGGTATTTTTTCTAATTTATAAACCTTAATTCTATACTAAATAATCTGTTCTCGACATGGGAAAAGGTAGAAATTTTATAAAATTTCAAAATAGCAAATGACATTTAGTTATCAAAGATTTTATCAAATTTTATTAAAACCAAGGGATGTTATTCAAAGAGGGTATTTTTTCTAATTTATAAACCTTAATTCTATACTAAAAAATCTGTTCTCGACATGGGAAAAGGTAGAAATTTTATAAAATTTCAAAATAGCAAATGACATTTAGTTATCAAAGATTTTATCAAATTTTATTAAAACCAAGGGATGTTATTCAAAGAGGGTATTTTTTCTAATTTATAAACCTTAATTCTATACTAAAAAATCTGTTCTCGACATGGGAAAAGGTAGAAATTTTATAAAATTTCAAAATAGCAAATGACATTTAGTTATCAAAGATTTTATCAAATTTTATTAAAACCAAGGGATGTTATTCAAAGAGGGTATTTTTTCTAATTTATAAACCTTAATTCTATACTAAAAAATCTGTTCTCGACATGGGAAAAGGTAGAAATTTTATAAAATTTCAAAATAGCAAATGACATTTAGTTATCAAAGATTTTATCAAATTTTATTAAAACCAAGGGATGTTATTCAAAGAGGGTATTTTTTCTAATTTATAAACCTTAATTCTATACTAAATAATCTGTTCTCGGCATGGGAAAAGGTAGAAATTTTATAAAATTTCAAAATAGCAAATGACATTTAGTTATCAAAGATTTTATCAAATTTTATTAAAACCAAGGGATGTTATTCAAAGAGGGTATTTTTTCTAATTTATAAACCTTAATTCTATACTAAAAAATCTGTTCTCGACATGGGAAAAGGTAGAAATTTTATAAAATTTCAAAATAGCAAATGACATTTAGTTATCAAAGATTTTATCAAATTTTATTAAAACCAAGGGATGTTATTCAAAGAGGGTATTTTTTCTAATTTATAAACCTTAATTCTATACTAAATAATCTGTTCCTCGACATGGGAAAAGGTAGAAATTTTATAAAATTTCAAAATAGCAAATGACATTTAGTTATCAAAGATTTTATCAAATTTTATTAAAACCAAGGGATGTTATTCAAAGAGGGTATTTTTTCTAATTTATAAACCTTAATTCTATACTAAATAATCTGTTCTCGACATGGGAAAAGGTAGAAATTTTATAAAATTTCAAAATAGCAAATGACATTTAGTTATCAAAGATTTTATCAAATTTTATTAAAACCAAGGGATGTTATTCAAAGAGGGTATTTTTTCTAATTTATAAACCTTAATTCTATACTAAAAAATCTGTTCTCGACATGGGAAAAGGTAGAAATTTTATAAAATTTCAAAATAGCAAATGACATTTAGTTATCAAAGATTTTATCAAATTTTATTAAAACCAAGGGATGTTATTCAAAGAGGGTATTTTTTCTAATTTATAAACCTTAATTCTATACTAAATAATCTGTTCCTCGACATGGGAAAAGGTAGAAATTTTATAAAATTTCAAAATAGCAAATGACATTTAGTTATCAAAGATTTTATCAAATTTTATTAAAACCAAGGGATGTTATTCAAAGAGGGTATTTTTTCTAATTTATAAACCTTAATTCTATACTAAAAAATCTGTTCTCGACATGGGAAAAGGTAGAAATTTTATAAAATTTCAAAATAGCAAATGACATTTAGTTATCAAAGATTTTATCAAATTTTATTAAAACCAAGGGATGTTATTCAAAGAGGGTATTTTTTCTAATTTATAAACCTTAATTCTATACTAAAAAATCTGTTCTCGACATGGGAAAAGGTAGAAATTTTATAAAATTTCAAAATAGCAAATGACATTTAGTTATCAAAGATTTTATCAAATTTTATTAAAACCAAGGGATGTTATTCAAAGAGGGTATTTTTT